>JAQIWG010001896.1:0-22363 GCA_034695025.1 Chamaedrilus cognettii | reverse complement strand
CCCTTTAAACCCCGGCCTTTGAAACATTTTCCCATGCTTTTTGTTCCATTTAATTTCTTGCATTTATTGACAAAATTCAATTATTAAAGCGTAATTCTTGGCTAGGTTACACCAGAAGACGACCAATCAGCACAATAGTTAGCCATCATTTATTTAAGTTGACTTTTCTAACCTCTGATTGGTCGTTGATGATGTAATATCTATTTAGACACAGCTGCCAGCTGCTGTCGAGCATAAACTTAGCGATAATCGAATCGGGCACGTTTTGGCCTTCATGAAAGAGATTTTTTCCACTGGCAGGTTAAACTTTTTTTGAAGGATAGTCTAAATCATTGGTTTATCGAAAAGATTAACAAAAGCATTGATGACTAAGAATACGGCCCTTAGAGTCTGTTTAGGCATCTAGTGACGTCATCGGGTCCTTAAGAATGCTGCGCGATGGCAAGTTAACGCTAAATTGTGGTAGTGGTGGATCAGTGATGATATTTTGCTATTTATATTGTGATTTTATGTTGATATTTATATATATTCAGCGTAATTAACAGGCGTCGTCGTTAGTGGTGATTGTAAGGCTGAGCTTGCTCATTTCATCATCCTCATCATCGCTGTAGTAAAATGGCTGTAGAGAGTTGTTATCTAAAATGGTATCTCGTTGCCGCACAGCACCCGTCCCGTTACCAAGGCGACGCAAGCGCGGCGCTGCGGCTGACCTTGACGTTGACCCGGCATCGTTGCCTAACAACAGAACACTTGAGTGAGTTGAATGGGATAAATTGCGTAATTTAAGGATTTGGGCTTTGAGGGTATTTTTGTGAGCGGAGGCAATTTGTTGATTTTTGATGCTGGGGTCAAAGTTTAAAGCGATATTTAATTTTAAAAAGCATGCATTGGAATTTTTACTGCTTGAGCACGTTTCAGAGTCACTGTTTCAATTGATGTATTCTGATTTAGTGTCAAGTAGTCTTGGTACTTTGTCTAAAATCTGCATAGAAATTTAGTTGTTTCTTCTTTAGTTTTTTTTGGTTATGTTATTCTTTTTTACATTAAAATGATATTATGCTTGCGTAAAAAGAATTGCGATCTTTGATTTTGTAGGAATGAGGATGCGATGTCCAATGGCGTCGTCGAACTTGTCCAACTTTCAACATCACATTCGTCCAATCAAATTGCTGGGTGCAAGGAAGCTTTGCATCTCAGTTCATCATACAGTGCAGACAAAATGGAAGCTGGTGAATTGATCCCGCCCACTCCTTCCTCTCGGACCAATGGGATTGAAGGATCGGATTTGATTGACGCGATGGCGGCACAACCCACTCTTTCTTCAGTCAGTCGCCTGTCAACTAGTTTGTTAACTAGAATTTCTACACTTATATTGTTGTGTGGTGCTTGATTGCATACCTTTTTTAGCTTTATTTATCTTAATATATATTAGTAATATATCTGTGAGGCTGATTTGCAATGACATGTTTTCTTGATATTTGCTGAATTACTCGTAGTGCATCCTAAACACTAAATATCTTGACTGAAAAGTTGGCTTGAAGTCGATAGTTAGATAATGATATTCTGCGCTTTGACATCTCCTTCACTAGTGCATTGTGACTCTTTGCAGTTCAACAATGATGATCGTTTAATTCTCATGGCCTTTGGGCTATGTTGTCAGATGCATATCAACGCTTTAGTTTCAATAAATTCTATTGGGAGTTTAAGTTCTCTTTTAATATTTGTATATATTTAATGTCTGGTTTGTATTTAAAATTACTGATGCAGTGATAATTATTGTTATCTGGGTTGTTCTTCTTTCTGTTTTTAGTTGAAGCGGCCGGCAGGCCCTCGTCACAGAAGAGCCCCCTCTCGACACAAGTCCACCGCATCACTCAACAATTCTTTGCAACAAGACATTGCCCAAACACATTCTAATCGTCTAGAGACTGCCTTCTCTTCTTCCACTCAGCACTTGCAACATTTGTCTAAGGAATATAATGCTCCAGCCAATCAGAATCTCTCTTCGCAGTCTCTGGCTAATGGCGCGTGGGATGCCAAGTTGTTGTTATCCAATCAGCATGATTTCCCTTCTTTATTCAATGAGTCTAGTTCTCTTCTGCGACCACGCCCCCTACCCTTGCCTAGCCGACAAGATGAAAAATCTCTCATAGTTTTGGACGACCCGAAAACGAAATTAGGCGAATCGTCAATTACGGGGGGAGGCCGAAGGAGTGGAGAGAGGCGGAGAAATCGATCGGGGGCGGGGGAGGAGCGAGGTGGATTGAAATCAGGGCAGAGGAATATGCTCTTTGAGGCAGAGGAGAGGAGGATTGTTCCGATTCTAAATCTAAGCCTGGTGCACAGCGATCAAGCAAGTGCACTTCAAGGTAAAGGCTCTTGTAGGTCTTGATCTCTGGGACTACTTGTTGTAGTACAGCTAGTGATGAGTGAATCATTTACTGATAGCTCCTGATTCGTATACAAGTGTATTTTATTCACAGATACGTGGATTCAGTAAGAAATACATGTCAGAAATACAAGTTTGAAGGAAATACGGTATGTCTAAATATAATAAACAACTTTAGATTATGCTCTTGTTCATTTTTCATGCAGTTTTAAACATTATTTATACTGATAAATGAGTGTTAAGAATAATTTATCATTATAAATAATTTCTGAAAAAATTATTTATAAATGATAAATGAACGTTAGGAGTAGGTTAGTATCTGTTTAGTCTCAACTCTCAAAGTTAGGTCACAATAATCGTGCTGTGAGCGTCATGAATCACTTTCCATGCCGTTGCTTCAGTGGAGGACATTGATACGATGGAGCAACCTCATTCCTTGCCAGTCCACAAGGTCCCTCTGACAGTCGATGATGAAAGCTCTGCCGCGTCTCTACCGATATCTTCCTCCGTACATCCTATCGAGTGAGCATTGGATTTCATCTAGCCTTTCGTATCGCTAATATAATCCAAAATTGTTCGAGTATGACGTAATTATGCTTTGTGGATTATTCAGATTTTTTCTGAAACTTTTCTGTGCCATAAATTGGTTCTCATATGATCATAATTTAGTTCAAATTATATTAGAGGACTGTGCCAATGGCTTGGTGCCGAGTATTAATTGAGGCTGTTAATCTCTAATACTCTAAATGGACTATTTTACGCTATTCTCCATCACCGCTTGGTGCGTGAGATGTGTGGTAGATGTGTGTGGTTACAGTTTCAGTGCTGCGCAGGAGCCTCTCAGCTCTCCAAGCATAGCGAGGGTTGCGCCCTATCTCAGGTGCATAACTTTTAGTCATTCATTACTCGGCAATGTACAATATCGTACATAGAGTAGGACACAGATCTAGCATAGGTGCATATTTAGGTACAGATCTAGCATAGGTGCATATCTAGGTACAGATCTAGCATAGGTGCATATTTAGGTACAGATCTAGCATAGGTGCATATCTAGGTACAGATTTAGCATAGGTGCATATTTAGGTACAGATCTAGCATAGGTGCATATCTAGGTACAGATCTAGCATAGGTGCATATCTAGGTACAAATCTAGCATAGAGTAGTACTCCTACCTTCATACAAGCGCAACTGTTGATGCTGAGTCAATTTGTAATTTGTCATTTATATGATATCATATATTTATATGATATCATGTAATTTATATAATATCACTATTTCTGTAATTTGTATGATATACTACAAATAACACGAATAGTGTTAAATTTATATTTCAGTGATTTTCAGATTCCATATCCAAATGATAAAGGCTCGTTTATGACTCGATTTAATCCTTTACGATGGTTTAGTGATTTCTTATTGAAAAAGATTGGAAAATTTCTATGAAGATTTTATGCATTGAAAAATGTATATCTTTATTTCGTCATTAGTACAGCAAAACAACCACACAAAAAAAAGGATGCGCAAAATACCATTGCGCAAGCAATTGTAGCAGGAGAATATAATTATAGCTAGGAGGTAATGGATCTATATATTAGCCTCAATACAAAACTGTTGCTCAAATATATATCAATATTGAAGTTTGAAATTATTGTACCCGCAATAACAAAAGAATCGTACACTTTTTCTAAGCGGAGTATTTCGTGTTAGGCTTTTTATTTCGTTGGCTCAGGTATTGGTTTGTTCATGTCTCAGCGCTCATTCTGATGTGACGGTGGCGCCCTCTCCGCCCTCCCGCCATGCATTCACGGAAAGGTGCGTCCCTACTAACGCTTGAGCGCTAAAGGAGTCCAACTATTTGCGCTTAATAAGTGAAAATTTATTACTCAAATGATTACAAGTGCGCGTCGAGCACTTAAACTCCATGCATCTGAACCCAACCCTGATTATACTGCATCTTGCCGTGTGGTTACGTGTAGTATCTAGCGTGTAGCTACATGTAGTATCTAGCATGTAGCTCGCTATTCGGGCTAAACATAATTCCTCGGTTTCATGAAGTATATATTCGTAGTTTTGAAATTAAAGTTTATGAAAATAAATTAGTTTGATGCCCGCATTTAGTCATTTGCATCCGATGTCTTTTTTATATTAGTGCGCATTCAATTTAAATATTGTATTTATTCTCTACAACGCTTGTACGTTCGTTTTGATTGGCCGGCTGTTGACCTAGTTTGTTTTTGGTTGCAGTAAGCCTATGGATGAGGAGAGAAGCAGTCGCATGGTGAAACAACTGACGAGAGAAATACAAGGTATCTAGAGATGTTGTTGTTGTTGTTGTTTTTATTCACAAAACTGCAATCAGCACAGCAGCGTACATAAATGAAAATAAACACCGTACAAAAAACGAAGAGAAGCGGGAACGTCAAAAAAGGAAACAGATTTCCTGTTTGAGTAAAACTATACAGCAATTAAGCTAATAGCTGAACCCTATGACAAACCTATGGTCACTATAGAGACATCTTTTTCAGAAATGAAACAAAAAATAACAGCACTGTAAATTTCAAAGAAAAAGAACAATGTTGCGAAACTATAAATTACAGAGTGGAAAAAGAATGAGACGGCACAGAATTACTCCAGTTAATTAATCTTTTCAAGTGTAATAAGCACAAACAAAAACAAAAACTTTTTTTCGTACACAAGACGAGCAAGAATAAATAGTAAGCTATAAACGACGTTCAATCTTTAACATGTCAAGCAAGGAGCCACAGGCCACGCACTGTGTGGATTGAATCAAGCCTCTGATGATCCAGCTTATAATAATCAATTAATCAATCAATCAATATCCCCACAACTATATAGCGCCATAACATGACCTAAGTCATCACAAGGGTGCGCTACAGTCATACATACATTGTGTACACATTCTAGCAGTTCAAGCTGCTGTCATGCACTGTCACATAGGAGCAAATGATGAACAGAATGCTATGAAAGAGTCAAGCTCTTGCATACACTTAACTATGGATAGGAGCGATAAAATAGTTCAGGTTTCAGTCTCTCATAATAATTATGACAAAGACAGTTGCGGATACTGTATGTTTCGTGTATTAAATATGTGGGCCTACACTGTCGAAGGTTGATATCAGGCTCACAGAATAAAATGAGTTTGACAAATTGGATGCTAGGAAGTTTGAATTTGGATCCACTTGACCTAGAACTCAGCACATCAATATCGGTGATTCAAAGATTCATCTAAGTCTGGCTTCTTGTACCGTAGTTATAAAATGTCTTTAGTTTACTTATGTACGTTGCAGGTTTCAAGAAGAGAATAAAAATATTTGAAGACGAGTTTGAGGCTGAACATGGCTATAGGGTAACATTCATTATCAGTAAATTGATTTTATTTATTATTACTTAATTCCAGCCTAATGACGAATCGCTGCTTTGCTAAAAATAATCTGTTCTCATAGAATTTATATTAGCTTATAAACTACTTTAAGAGACCAGGAAGAATTCTTTTATTGCCGTTAGTGGCATTATATAATTTGATTAAAATGCCTTCGACGTATAGTTGAGTTATTATAAACGGAACGAAACTGACGCAAGGCTGGTTTGCGTGGTTGTTTGCAGCCGTCGCCTGCGGTGAAGGGTGCGCACGAGGGGACACGACAGTGTATGCTGGATCTAGCGCGGGCTCGCAGGGAACTGCGCAGTACGTCTTCCGTCTTGATTCTATAAATCTGCATAATGATGGATCCTATTTTATTCTATTTGAAAGATCGGTTCATTCTGTGGGTTAACGTAATTGTGCGCATGACAGCCACTGATACAGTGATGTACAAATTATTAACTTTGTTTCTAATGTTATTGTTGTTCCATTGTAACTTAATTCAGATGCTTCCTCTTCATAATGACGTTAAGTTTAGCCATGATATATCACGGTAGAGTTGCGCCTGCTCCTTCTAAAATAGGCGTGGTGCATCTGTCAACTGCTCAGCCTTTAAAAACTGCGTAGGCTTATGCTACCATAGTCGATTTTTACGCCGAATGCTACGCTTGACTGTTTCAAATTAGGTGTACAACTTGCATTTAACCATCATTTTTGACGCAATGCACTGAACTGAATCCTCTTCACAACAAATGTGCGTGAGGACAATAAACTAAGTAAAGTGATGCGGGAGTCTTTTCTCAGGGCTTAAAATGGAACTGGAGAACGATGCCACGCCCTCCGCTGACTCCCGTTCCAACGACCAATCAGAGGAGGGGGCGGAGCCTATTGGTTCGATGAGTCATGGCACGGAGGATGTTGTCGCATCAATCAACGACACTCTGCACAGAGCGAGGCAGCTCTCTGGCCGTCCGACCCAACTGGCGGTGGGACACGCTCTTTGTTGAGTCAATTGTCAATAGATATTTTTGAGGTACTTAATATTATTCTTAGTCTCTCAGATTGATATCAATATGATATCAATCAATCAGTATGATATCAATTTAATTCCTTTAATCATTGATCTACAGTTTTGTTTTAGTTGCCTAAAAACTATCCTCCTGGTGTGTGTTAATAGTGAATATTTATTGAGATTTAATTACTTCTGTATTTTCTTTATATTATATAAATGTAAAAAGAAGGCATATGTGATAAAATGAATCAAATTAAAATCCTCAATCCTTAGTCTATTATGTCTCTTAGATGAATTAGTTCCTAGTGATCATTTTTCTTCATCTTTTTTTTATTGTAAGTTTTTTTATAACAATTATTTCTGGTTCAACTATTCCCTAGGATATGACAAGGGAGCAGCTTGTGGATGAGAAGGTGGACGTACAGAAGGCTCTGCTGCACTACGAGGAATTGCACGACAGACCAGTGAGTCCACTTACGGCTTGAACGAACCGCATTGAAAATAATTATTTAAATATTAGTTCAGTGATTCCAGTCAGAGCAAACTGTAACAAAATGTTTAAATATTATAGCTTCATTCAATTTTATTACTGACATTGATCCAATCGAAGCCATTATGCATTGATTTTTAAATTTAGAATTGCATCTGATTGTCCTGAATCCAGTTTGGTGTTTGGTCGTTTGTTCTTGAATAGGCTACGGTATTTTTTAGCAAAATAAAGTCAATAATTGTTTTGAAATGAAGAGGAATTGGTATATTATGTGTATCCATGTTTCAGCCTAGGTTGATGTTGTGGAGAGTGCCTGCCAAATAAATCTAGGCTCAATAGGCTATCAGAAGTCAAGTCAGCTAAGAATGTGTGCGCAGGATTCAAAGACGGTTGTTCCAATACGAGTTGTTTATGACCGCTACCGAAGCATCAAGCGACTGCTGGCTTCATCCAAACCCTCAGAACATCTTAATTCGGTTTGACTCGACTATATTTTAAATCTTGATTAAATTTTGATTAATGTTTTAAAATAGCAGGTCTTAAATCATTGTGTGTGCGTTTAAGCTGTTCATCATCATCGTTATCATTTACGTATTTTTTTACGTCCACCTCTCCGTGCTAGCACAGGTTGGACGTTCCCCGCGTTGTTTAAATTTGAAATACTCCTAGTGGTTGAGTGGTATCTAATTTAATAATTGAATATATATAATTAAATAATTAAATAAATAATATATATATATATATAAATAATTAATAGTCTAATAATGTAATTAGATATACTTTACATATGATTAATAGATTTCTGCATCGATGATAAATCGTAGCACATGAATAACTGTTTGATTTTTTGTGTACTATCGTTAAATTATGGATCATCGGATAGTTTTCTCTCAGATTATTCCCCATCGCTGTTGACGCTGTTGACATGCTCTGCAGCCGGCGAGAAATAGCACAACCTTGGAGTCTGTACCGGAGAACTCAACGGTCAACTTTGCCGTGACACCGGTCTCCGTCAAGAGAAACAGTCTAGTAAACCTGCTTAATTTCATTTTGCAGTGTGATCAATCATAATTCCATAATCTTAATCCAGTTTATTATTATTGCTTGCCATTACGTTAGTGTTGTAAGAGCTGCGTAATTTATTGTGTTGTTGAGGCAAGTTCGGTGATATGATGTTGCATAATTTGTAAAGTATTTAAACTAGCTTTTAATATTTAAGATGTATATATTAAAAAGAAACTCATTTTTAAGGAAAGGAACAAGGAAAAGGAAAGAGTTGGTTTCTTATTTTGCTCTTAAATTTTTCTTTAATATGCTTTTCTTGTAGGTATCTACTTGCCTTATTTTGGTAATGGAAACTTTTATCGGTAAAGTTATATGGTTGCTGTATTCAAGTTGCTTTTTATAGTGATCATATTCAATTTGTTATTTGCACAGTACGTGCACATCCCCAGTGGTGGTAGAGCCGACTCTGAGGAGGACAGCACGAACTCAGACCGAACAATAAACTCTAACGAAAATCATCGATCTAACGAGAATCTCTACTCCACCGACCAACCTCATGGTGATGAGCTTTTATTCGCAAAGCGTCGCTTGCCCTTTGACCCGCCCCGACCTACTTCTTCAGCCAATCAACCGAGGCCTGCGCCTCGGGGAAAACCTGCATCATCGACACTACCCGAGGATAGAGAGACAAAAATCAGACCGAAATCTAGCCCAGGTGCAGGGGCAGGAAACCATACGATTTCTTTGAGCGGGGGAGCAGAAAACAGATCAAACGGCTCTGCTCCTCCGTCGAGCGGAACTTTAAGGCGGGGAGAAAACTTTGTTTCGAGTGAAAATGTCAGGGTGGGAGGTAGGGGGGGAAGACGACAGGAATCTGCAGGGAGTTTGAACTGGGAAGTTAGGGAGAGGGGAGGCAATGAGGATGGAGGGCAGGGAGGCAGACTGGGGTCTGGACTGATTAATGAGGATGGAGATATGATGTTGAACACCAGGGAAGCGCGATACTCTGACCGGATTGATCAACTGAAGACGTGAGTTTTTCGCTGCAATAGTTTATACACAACATAGTGCATGGCTGCCTTTGAATTTGTAAGCCTAGTAAGCTAGTTATAATAAAGGCAAACATTTAAAAAGTAATTTGTATTAATATAAAGTAAATACAATGGCAGCGATATGACGGAGTGCAATGGCACTCCGTCATAACACATCACTGAAACTAATATGAAATTTTCTTCGCAATCTGTTCTGAAATAATGAGTAGTGATGATGTTTCTATAATGTATACATGTACTACCATGTGTATATGATAAGTTATAACCTGACAAGTTATCTGCTATCTGTCTATGAAACTAACTTGATTCATCAGGCTATTGGAGCAATGGACAAGCGTGCATGAGTGACGATGGCCCTATTGGTGTGAGTGACGTCACAGTATTGGTGCCGCGGTGCTCAGGTCAGAGCTGGCCGCGGAGCAGGAGGGGCTGCGTCGCGACAAGAGGGACTTGCAGCGCGTGCTGCGACGCTTTGAGGACAACTTCCTGCAGCAACATGGCCGCACGCCGCAGAAGGACGATCGGGCGCCCATGATCCTCCAGTACAACCAGTACAAGGTGAGCACTCAGGCTGCTGATGATGTCCTGATGCTGCTGATGATGTGCTGCTGCTGATGCTGGTGCTGCTGCTGATGATGTGTCAGTGTGCTGAGCTTTGTAATAAATAGTCTGTTTTTGAAGTGTGTAGTAGTATATAAAGCGTATCGTGGTAGTATGGATATGAATTGTGGAAGTGTAGCAATCGGGAAGTGTAGAAGGATGTGAATTGCAATGACTCATCATGGGAGTTTATTTGTGTCTAATGGTGAGATTGAAGCAGATTACGGAAGTAGCTTATTGTTACAGCCTACAGAAGATTTTCTGCACATCATAGACGTTTTTAAATCACATGATTTTTTATTGATTACGATCATTGAGAAAAGACATTTGAATTGTTTTCTCGTTCCTTGGGTTCACAATGATCGCACTCATGACAGCAGCATCTGTCATGACTGGACTAGTGTACTCATGACAGCAGCACTTGTGTGATTGTATAGCAACTACGTGCAAGAATGAAATTGGTCGAGAAGCTTCTCAGCAAACCACAACCAGCAACCGTTGATTGAGAAAAGTCGGCGCTCTTCTTTGGAGGTTTTAGCTGTAACGAAGTTGGGCTTAAAGTGTTTACTGGTAGTGTGAGATTGAGTCGCAGGGTTTGTTTGATAACGACGAGGATAGCTGCCTGCGGGCGCTAAATAACGAGCTATGAAGGCTCTTGACAATTATACTACACAGCACGACAAGACTGAAATATATCATTTGTGTCTTGTATTTGTGTGCAGAATACTAGTTTTATTAATTTACCGTTATCGAAAATAATGTTATTTTATTGCTGCACGAGAGGGTATAACATTAAATAATTCGAACATTAATAAATAGAAAGGCGTTAATGATTTAGTGCAGCCCTCATGGATGCTGTGTACAATAGGTCAGTGAAGTCGGGTCAGGATTTGACTTCCCTGAAGCCCACCATTCAGTGTCTGGTAAATGTTATATTTGAACACTTCTGTTATGCTAATGAGAATGCGTTCGATGATTCATGACATCCAATCGACGGTTGTGATTGATGTTTATCTGGCTGATGATGACTGCAGTCCGTTTCAGCACTGATTCTCGGTTTGGGTTCAGTATTACCGTCGGTGTGCTACCGCTAGTTTGATCTCATACTAGTCCGTATAAAATATTAGCTATCAAGTTTACGCATTCTGTCTTCAACTTGCTTTGATTTTTAGCAAATTATTAACTTTTATTACTTTCTTGTTTCTGGTGCATGATAGTTCTGTGCTTCTAGCCATAGGCCTCTAGTTAATTGATTTAACGTTTTTGATTTACCAAAGAATTAACTCAATGTTTGGTTTAAAAAATAAAAATTTTAGCGGAATAGAGTCTGATCTAAAGAAATTTTTAGAAATGTGTTTTTAGAGATGCTATATTTGTATTGATGCCCTGGAGTGTCGGCTGTAGCCACGGTGAAGTGTTGATCTGTGTATTAGAAGTGTCTCCACACTGATAACAGTCCGTTTGCAGAATGTTAAATCAATGCTGTAAATATGTTATGATAGAAATAAGTAATTTTAAGTAATTATTGTATTTGAATTACAGGAACACTATACAATAGATATTTAGTGGTATTAAAGCTTGGTACCTGACGATTTGGTTTGATTTGCACTTTTCCACATTTCTTATGGATGTTATACTTGTTGTGTTAGTTTGTTTAAACCATTGTGATGATTGGCATATGACAAATTGTATAGTTTTCTAGCCATTGCTAACTAAGTGCGGTATTTGCGTTGTGCGTACTTTCAATTCAACAGACTTATTTATTGACTTGCATTCGCACCTTTTTCTACAGAACGTGTGCACCGGTTTCTATTTTAATTGTTTTGTTTTGCGTGATCGTTTTGTAATTATTTAATTTCATGATTTGAACTTTTGCCTATGACAAACGATTTTGTTATGATCTACTACTACGTCATACTAGTATCTAACAATAATAATAATAGTATGAGGAGTTTCCTTCTAGCTGCTATATTTTAGGTTGATGTGCAATTAATGTTCCGCAATCATAGGCTCAAAGCTGCACAATATTGAACATTCTTAATGAACAATATTGAAGTCACCTACTTATTTTAGAAGATAAAACCCACGTAACATAATAGAAGTAATATAATATACATTTGCTGTTAGAAAATAATAAATACCCCAAAAATTGCAAAAGCCGCATTTCGCCATAATTTTTTTTACAAAAAGTCAATCTACATAGGAAACAGTTTAATAGAGAAGTTACACCCTTAATTTAAATAAAAGACGACAAATCTGTACAAATGATCATAATAAACAACATCTAGCATTTCTTAGTACTCAAGTAACCAACAATGATCTACTTTTAGAAACTGGGAAGATTGACGATCGGTCTCACTCTGTATCCACCAGTGATGCCATTGAACCTGAACGGAATAACCCCAGATTTTATGAATTCTAGCTTAAAATATGAAGTCTAACATTAATGAACACAAATGAACACCGCGGCTGGGTGTTTGCATCAAACGCCAGGGAACAGTTTTTGGAAAACAGACAACAGAACTTCAAACTTTCTGATTTCAACAGCCTATAGCCCGTAATATTCATCAACAATTTCAGATAATTACGCTAAATCCAACTTTCCATTTCAAGACAAAAATGAAATAGTGAATAGAATGCGAGAAAGTTAAGAAAGTTGGATCATGCATTGGGGCAGTTGTGCCAACATCAATGTGCCGCTGCACATCCAAATTCAATTATTTCTTAATGACACTAAGTGAAAAATCTGCGCTAAGTCTATCAGAAAAATCCCCAGACCTAGAGATGTAAGTTTTACAGATAAAAATATTCATACCCAGATCCTAGATCTTTCGAAATATCCATAAATCTGGGGATATATCCCCAGGAATGGCACCACTGGTAGCCACCACTGAAACCGCTCAATGTTAAAAATCTGTCACTTGAAAGAACAGTTAAGAACAGATCAGAGAAGGACAAGATCAAATAAATTATTCGACAGATGCTACCAGCTATATCATTGGATCATTGTCATCAAGCTTTCTGATCATATAAATCTAAACTTGAAACTCGATCTAGAATAAAAATAAATTATGAAACATCTCAATTTGATGCCACTAGTCTTGCAAGCAAGCTAAGCAGGCGTCCAAGCCAGACGAGGCAGAGAACTCTGTAATGTACAGTTCAATCGCTAGGGGAGGGGGAGTGTCAGTCTAGTCTAGTCGCTGGTGTGCCTGGCAAGCTTGGCGCAGGTCCACATGGCCCCGACGAGCTTGACCAGCCCCGTGTCCTTGGGCTTCTCCAGGCCGCGCATCATGCGGCGCTTCATCACCGCCACAAACTCGCGGTTACTCAGTTCCTGGTCGTCTGAACAACAGAAACAGACCATTTAGTTGATGGTGTTCATGCTCCGACACGCTTAATTCAAAACTGCAGAGTTATTTGAGTGTTTTTTCTTTGTTTTTTTTGTAGTTTCGGGTGTTGCACAAAGACTACAGTCCCGTTCCGTGCAAGAGAGCAGTCGTCCCCCGGCCTGCAGGGGGTTCATTTGAATTAGATGAAAGAAAAGACTCAGAATAAATCTTAGTGTAAGATTCTAAAAAAAGAACTTGATGCTAGCCTCTACTAAACTTAGTACCGCACGAATAAACAATAATTGTCCAGAACTCACCGCGTCCATGAATCTTAGAGGACTAGGTAGCACAGTTCTAAGTAACTACAAGCACACAGAAACGCGCCCGGAATATAAGTGTACATACAAATGAAACGATTATCTTGACAAAACAGAACTACAGAAGACCTAAATAAATGAATAAATTAAAGAACGCTTACGCTACAGTGCAATGACAGTCTAATTGTTCAACGATAGTCCAATGATAAAATGCTCAATTGTACAAATATATCAACGCGGCTGTACCATTTTCGTCGAAGAGAACGAAGACGACGTCGACCAGATGGTCGCTGAGGTCAACCTGGGCGACAGTCTTGGCGACGTGCTTCAGTGTGTCTGCACAGCACAGCCTTCTTACATAAGCACAACAGAAGCGTTCACGCAGTAACCAGTGTTAAGTTTAGCAGGCGCAGTACGCCAAAAAGGCTCATTGGAGGGTTTGAAATCTTCCCTGAAACCTACTAAATATCTACATAGAAAATTAGTGGAAACAGTTAAATTACAGGAAAAACTAGAAACGCATTGATTTTGACATAATAAGTTTTACAAACATGCTCACCCTACAGCCACAGTACTTATGAGTATTGCTGCAGGGTGAAAACTAAAACTCCCTCCAAAATAAAGCTTGTGTGTAAAGAAAATAAGTTTGGCCAATCGCGCTGCGGAGCTAAATAATGGCCCCGAAAAAGCACTATTTTGTTTGCCGGAAATAAACAACAAAAGATAATTATTTCGCGCGATGACTGGGGTAACCAACCTTTGTCGATGGACGCCCCGGCGACGTGGTAGAACATGAGCGCCGTGTCGATGTCGTTGATGAACTTGAGCACCTGGAAGAAGTCGAGGAACTCGGCGTATGAGATTCCCTGAAACAAGACGGAGATGTCTGGAGACGAATAAAACTGATTTAAATGATGATTTATAAAATGATGAATTAAATGATGACTATAAACGTCATCCGTATGTGCCAGAACAATGATTTGCTTTCAGAATGAAGTCTCAGAAAAATTTTCTAATTTCGTTTACGATTTAATTCATCATCACACTTTTGACTTGTCAAAACCAATAGTGAACACAAATTTGATTTAATACGAATAGACCAAAGTAAGGACCATAAAAACTTACGCTATTTTTTCAATCAAAGTTCTTTTAAAAAAGGCAACATCAACTGCAATTATATATGGTGCCTTAATACAGGGAAAATGGTTGCACATACAACATTTTTTAAAGATTTAATTTTTTTTACAAGAAACCACCGACACCCACTTACAGTGGGGTCGTCCTTGAAAGCCTTCTTGACGCGCTTGAGCATCTTACTCTTCTTCTTTGCACTCTGCCCGGCGTACGCAACCAGGCTCTCCGCAAAGTCCACCTCCGAGATACGCCCATCTACCGGGCCAAAGCGCTGAAACTACCAACAGAACATTCACGCACCGGGTCAAAGCGCCGTAACTACAGACAGAACATTCACACACCGGGTCAAAGCGCTGAAACTACAGACAGAATATTCACACACCAGGTCAAAGCGCTGTAACTACAGACAAAACATTCACACATCAGGTCAAAGCGCATAGACTACAGACAGAACATTTACATTGTCGGGTTAAAGCGCTTAAACTACAAACAGAATAATACTCATGTCACACGCATAGATCCAAGGCACACAATCCACACATGACACTTAATAAGTTTCTTAATAAGTTCCCTGTCTACAATAAGCCACTGCCCAAGGTGCAACACCTAATACAGCTCCAGGTGCCCTACATACCTCAAGGCCGAGGGTGGCTTTCTGTAGCTGGCACTGAAACTGAATATAGCTCCAGGTGCCCTACATACCTCGAGGCCGAGGATGGCTGTCTGCAGCTGACGCTGAAACTCGAGGAAGCGACTGACGGTGAGCTTCTGGTCGAGCTTCGGTCCAAAGAAATAGTGCATCAGACCGGAGCTCATCGAGCGCAGAGTCGACCCGGTTGTCGAGTGGTCGCGGTGACGCATACCAACACTGCTCTGTGACCTCATCACCTCACCCACCTACACGGTGGACCAACCACCTCACTCACCCCCCTACAGGGTGGGCCAAGAACACACGACCTAAACCGTGACCCAAAATACTTCAAACAACCTCCTATATAACTCAACACTGCAAGGCACCAGCCATTTAACCAAAACCAGTCAAAAACCAGCACATCAATCCTTAGGGCTCACAGTGCTGTACACAACACCACTCTCAACTCTTCTTCTTCAGAAAGATGCTCAGCTCGATTTTTTAGTCAAGAACTGAGATGTTAATCAACGGTTATAATGTCATCTCATCTTATCAGTGCACTAAGAGCTTGGCCTAGGATTTATTTTATGCTTTGTAACTGGTCTTCAAGATCGCAATCCAAGATCAAGATCTCGATCCAAGATCAAGATTTTAATCAAGATCAAAATTTTAATCCAGGACCGAGACGCTGATGCTAGATCCAAAACCCGGCCGGAGCGTTTAGGACGCTCACCCGCTCAAACTCGTCGTACTCCACGTCACCGTCGCCGTTGAGGTCAAACATCTTGAACGCAATCTCAAACATGCGCGGCGGAGCTGCAGCAGCCAATGCAGAACGTCTGACGGTTAAATGTCAACCAATCAGATATAGCGACACAACCTTGTAGTCAGTCTTATATTGCAAACATGTTCTACAATAGATTAGTCCTCTAGTTACTACTACAGCTATATTTAGCATACAAAGTACAGACGTTCTGTAACTTTTAAACTTATTTCCAGTCGAGGACCAAAATAGGAAAATCCCGTTAACCGCAACCAAAACGTTAAACAAAAAACTATATAGAAGAAATGCGCCTATTACTCATTTTTTATCAAACGAGTAGAATAGAACAACACAGTCTAGCAAGCGCAGTATGCCAAAAATAATGCTTAGATGCAAATTACACGCTTAGTTTGAAACGGACAGACGTAGCATTACGCTTAAAAATCTAGTATAATATTATTGAGAATAGGCCAATGCAGTTTTTATAAGCTTTACAAGAAGCAGGCGTAATGTTATGCTCGTTTTACCAGGGTTAAACTGATCCCAGAAAATAAATATATTTTGTACAGGGATTAAATAAGCATTGTTGTATGAAGACGAAATAGACAAGAAGTGAGCGCGACGCACTTGAAAGGACGACGAGAAGAAAGACGTAGTCGGAGAAGGAGATGATGCCGTGCTGGCCCAGCTTGAAGAAGATGCTGTCTGCAGGCAGCAGCAGGTTACTCTGGTACTTCTGTACACGCAAACACACACACAGATGTGTGACACAGCGTGAAGCAGCTGTCTGCTGGCAGCAGAAGGTTACTCTGGTACTTCTGCACACACAAACACACACACACAGCTGTGTGACACAGCGTGAAGCAGCTGTCTGCTGGCAGCAGAAGGTTACTCTGGTACTTCTGCACACACAAACACACACACACAGCTGTGTGACACAGCGTGAAGAAGATGCTGCCTGCAGGCAGCAGCAGGTTACTCTGGTACTTCTGCACACACAAACACACACACAGGTCTATCTCAGGCTACAGAAACTCTTCTAAAATCTGTCCCATACCGACATAGTCATTATCATCATCCTGGCTGGTATCTCTGCAGCTCTGTACTGTACTCGATATTATCCCAAAAATCTACTACATTCAACCACACGGCAGACGGCTCAATAGTAGGCATTTTGTATGAACTCCAAGCAACTCTGCAGGCGGTCGAGACAGCGAGCAAGTCTTGTCTCACATACATCAAGGTAAGCCATGAGCCTGTTAGCAAGGACACTGAAGTCACTAACGGACACCGTAAGACACCTTCAAGACCTGCTTTTGAGACGCTCAAATCACAGATTTTGCATACTACACACTACGTAGTTCTGATCAGTTCTCGATCGAAGAAGGATCAAGATTCTAGACACAATTCAGCAATTTTGCAAAATTATTCCTACATAAAATAACTAGTGTGTTTTTCTGATCTAATTTCTTTTATTTGTAAGCAATTCAATATTTATTTGAAGCCAATTTGAGATGCATTAATATCAATTTCACTAATATACCACAACATCAGCCACACAAATTAACAAAAAGCTTTTGCGCTAAACTTATTAAAAGGGCAAACCTCAACTTCACTACAACAAACCAAGAGTATGATACACAATAAACTTATTCAAAGCGCTGACGAATGTATCTATAGACCGAAATCAAAGTGCACAATTCTAATGAGCTGCATGTGGTTGGTGCAGAGCCAGCAGAAAATATTTGCCATTTTGTAATCCGCGTAAAGGTCATCGCCCGTAGTTCGAGCAGATAACAAAAAATGTTTACGTGTATCACTCCGCATGACTAAAAACAATAGCGTGTGTCAAACCAACTGCGAATGACACTCATAATACACATTGGCGCCATACAACGGCGCCAATTTTGAAGCGATTTATCGATCGTTCAATTCCGGCTATTACAAAAGTACAACGTAGCCGCATGACGGTAAAATATAAGGGTCATTCCAAGCCAAATCAACACGGTGACCCAACCACACCCGACTCGGATTTTGTTTAAATTTGGTGGAGTGGTAGTATTTGGTGAAAAAAAATTATTTGTACTTTAAAAAAAAATTCGGTTGAGTACTTTCCGAGATACGGGTCGATGAACTTTGACCCAAACGCGTCGACCCATTCGGGTCGAAAGGCTGTAACTCGGGTTCTATGGAACCTAAGAAGATGATATTGATACCAAATTGAAGGTATTTGAAAGAGCTATCTGGAAACACTTACATCAAGAACACCACTACCATACACAATATATTATTCCTGAATTTACACGTTGTGACATTGACCTTGGTCACATCGCCACCTTCAATTAAAAAAAAAATATTGTATTTACTGCCAGCTACAAGAAGAACATTCTGTAGAAAAATCAGAGTGGGATCTCTGATAGATTTGTCACAATAATTAATTCACTGTACCACTCAAAATAGAAAAAGTTCTATCCAAAATTGTCATTGCATATAAGTTCGGTATCGTAACAGATAATTAGTTAAAATCAATGATTTTGAAGATATACATATTATGATTAGTATAAAGCAGTTAGTGTTTGCATGCTGCCAAACCTTCCACATCACATTCTCTCTGCCAAGGTTCTTATTGCAGCTGTTATTTCGACCTCTAAAATTGTATAAAATCGACCAGTTGTTGTAGGATTGACCTTTGTTAGGATATCTTCAGCACTGATAACTAGAACATTGCTTTGATCAGGATAGCTGAATGACTTGCTTGGTCCATGTGGATAGAGAAAACTCACTTCCACTTCGTTTTTTTCACCAAATACTACCACTCCATCAAATTTAAACAAAATCTGAGTCGGGTGTGGTCAGATTTTGTTCTCAACTGTGTTGATTTGGCTTGGAACGACCCATAAATAATCAAACTCAAACTTCAAAATTAAAGAAAATAATGATAATCAAATTCAAAAGAGTAAAGAAAATCCATCTGCATGCAAAAAATGCAGAAGAAGGACGAATCTATGTATGACATGCAACAGATGCCCCACATACGCCGACCATCAGATCAAAATCTCAGTGAAAAGAACCTTAAATACTACGTTAAACTAATAAACTGTCCGCTCAGCTTAAAAATAAACAAATAACTTACTCAATGAAGTCAAACAGAGCAAAAAAAGATAAAATAAAACATTAAAAAAATATGACACTCGCGTGCCGAGTAGGAAAATTAAAATGTATGTTTCTAGTGTAGAAAAAATGTGCGTATATTCGACGGGTCATTCCGATACTAAGGACTAATATAAGCAAAGCTGATAATTCTTCATGGTTCAAAGTTCAAGCTGTGCATGTAGACTCTCTATCATAACAAAACACTGTACATATAATAGCTGGCTAATGGCCTTTCATTTGAACACAAAGCTGACAAAACGTGCATGGTGCAACAAAAAAAAATCTTTCCATTTCAGGAATATTGAAAAAAAGAGCATTGTGATCATTATCAAGAAATCCTGCTGGACCCTTAAATAATTTATATTTTATACAAATGGGAAATGTGAGGCTTATATATCGAAAATTCTTTCAATCGTACACATCAAACACAGAGCTAATATCTACTGTCAGCTGGGACCAATAAACAAGCAGAAAATTCAAGGAAACCATCATCTGTCAAAAGAAATACAATACAGTAATACAAAACTAAACTGTGACTCACTCAGTGGACTAAAGACAGAAGTATCACTCGTGAAACATGAAATCTTGCTACAGAATGGAAATATGACATGCGGACACAGCGATACGTCTACAAATATTTAAACAAGAATGTACAACTCCAATGAAACAACCTTATATAATATAAGAACATGAGAAATGGAACATTCATCTTCACCGTCTGAAACCAAGCAACATCCTAGAAACAAGAATAAACTTATCAAGCCCAGTGACTACCTTCCCGATGCATTCAAGTTTGATCTTCGCAACTTATCAAAATCGAATCGACACATGAGATACGTCCAGCAGCCACACATGACACCCAGATCAATGGATCACTGCATTACTCCAGATTCTGATTGCTGAGTTACAACTGACAACGACAACCTTTGTCAGGTGAACTCACATACATACATGGTACAGCTACAAGAGAGAAATGAACCACTCAAAGCAACACTAAGTTACTTAGCTATCAGACACACAGTGGATGTAGCCTATACTACCACGTCGTCACAAGACTAAAAAGCAGCACGACTTAATGACTTAAAACTAAAAAGCATGGTGATGATCAACCCTACAAGTCTAGCACCAAAGTGTATACTATAAATACCAAGCCTAGCCTTTGAAGCATGCATATCTGTAGCCAATAGAGAGACTCGTAACAAACTGTTCATAGAGAGTCGTCGACACAAGGACTTACCGGAGACACTCCGATCTAGTGTACAAACAAAACAGTCCATCATTGCGCTGCGACCAATCGCTAACTCGAACCAGTAAACATGTACAGTAACATCTAGTAACTACCAACGAATATTTTCAACTTATACTTCAATACTACTTAATCTTATATTTATGCAACTTATACTTACACTGAATCAATTAAATGAAACTGCTCATGATTTAAAATTGCAAATAAATGACAATATGGCTACTATAACCATATCAACAAATTAATTGAAAAAAAACATTAATGAATCGAAATGATTAACTTCAAGACTGCTGATAAAACGAAATACTTACATATTTTGCAATCGTACATATTTTGCAAATAAAACACTCAACGTTCTTTAAAACTATGACAGCGTAAATGCTTAAATAATTTCTGGAAACCAAGTAACGGGTGCACTTACAAGCTACGAGTCACGATTTACGTTGCAATTGAATGTAATAATTTTCCATTAGCCTACGGAATGTTTTATTGAACACATAACACACTAGAATGTATAGGCTTATATAGAAGTGGCAAAGTGATATACTTGGCTATCTAAACTATCATGCTCAGACATATTTACACTTGACACTCTTAGAAATGCATAATGTGCACCTTGAAATCACAAATAATCGACTAATTCTATATACTACTATAAAATCAGTTCCTTTCAAGTTTACACTGAAGGCTTACAAAAATTAATTTTTTACATTATAAATTCATTACAAAACATAAATCTAACAAATAAAACAATTTCTGCCAAATATGGCACGGTATGAACAAAATGAGAAGTAATTCTAGAAATTAGACATTTAAAATACTTATAAAAAAACATACTATTATCATTACATTTAAACAGACACAAAAATGTATGAGTCTGATTTGAAATCTATATTAAGATAACAAAACACAAACGATCTTAAAATGCATGACGTCACCTAAAAATGGTGTCAGCAAACAAATATCTCAACTAGAAACAGTAACTAAAACTAATCTTGATTTAGTCAAATAAGTTTCTTACATCTTGAACTTAACAATACAAACCAACCGCTAAGGCCTGAAAAAAATATTCATAACAGCTAAATACTTGCGATATAGAAAATACATAGACAATGACAGTCTTACCCATTCCTAGCGAGCAGAAAAAGAGTAGAAAAATGAAGAAAACCATGCTGACAAAGATGCGACAAGTATTCACTCTGATCACAAATAATCACTTAACGTCCTGCTGAATATATCTTAACTCAAGTGCAACTAATTTACCCAACGTGAGCTAAACGCTAAGTATTCGCTCTTAAAGATAGAAACCGATGCATGAGCAGTGTAAAACTGGTTCACAATGGGCAGTGCATGAATCCAAAATTCACTCCGACTTAACCGTACTTGAATAGCCGGAGATGGACGAGCACTTAGGTCTTGGAACTCCTTTGATAGTATATTAAAAACCAATATTATATTGAAATCAATAACATACTGAAAATTACTAATTCAGAATATCCATAAAAGACCCGAGATCACAGATCCCAACACCACACTTATAAGCATAGCGAGATTTGACGACGTGACAGATTCTTAATAGAAAAATTTACACTAGATCCCAAGCCCAGTGCATAAGCATAGCGCTTCAATTCAATAACCAGAAAGAGATCACAGAGGAAAATAGAACCTAAATCACCACTAAAATGTCTTAAGCATAAAGGAATCTCATTATGAAAATTAAAGGAATAAAGCCTATATTAAATATACCCCACAACCAGAAGTTGCAAGCAATATTTAAATTCTGCTCAAATGCCTAGTTATCCCTCTACTTAAAGAGGCAAATACCAGTTAAATTTGAGTTTTGCAGGCACCATTACC
>JAQIWG010001895.1:0-22364 GCA_034695025.1 Chamaedrilus cognettii | reverse complement strand
TGCCTCCCGCCCCCCCCCCCCCCCCCAGCACGCCCACCCCCTCCCCCACTCACGAAGGCGATCATGGGTATGTTCCAGGCCGCAGCGACCCTCGCCTCAGTAGCGCACGTGTCCTCCGGCCCAACGTACGCGAGAGCCGCCCCGTCAAACCGCTGCTCCGTCATACGCCGCAGGGACTCCGTCGTATCCGCCCTGTTGTCACTCATCCTGTGTACAGGCATCTGGATCTTCTCAGTCAGGACGACCGCTATCTGGCGTCGCGGCGTTTGCGACGCCTGAAAATTTGAGTCAGGCGCCACGAAATCGTAACCCCGGCGCCTCTGTGCGTCAAAAAATCATACGTTCGGCGTCATTTTTCAATACGGAGCCCAACTAGCTTTGGCGTTTGTAGGATAAATTACACACGACATAGATGTACCACAATAATGCACGGCGTGTTAGTTCGCGTTTTGAAGCTAGAAGTATTTTATTGCCTCAATTTTGAATAACTACCGTGGCTAGGCTAAGTAACTTATGCCAAAGTAGACTTAGTGTTCTGCCAGGGCTAATGGTGAATCTTTAATGCAGAATCGTTAACGATACACCGGTTGGGCCCACAGTACGTCTGGCTTTCAATACTTAGGCCTATAGGCAAATGTCCGTTGATAATTTGGCTCATTAGAACGCTGATAGAATAATCTAATACAATAACTATATCTCTGAGCACAATCCACTTTTTCACGCGATCCCTACCACCTAAGTCCCTTTTCTCCTTTAAATCCAGGCTTAAAACTCATTTTTTCAAATCCGCTTTCTGTATGTAGTCTGTTGCACCTCTCCCGCATCTACGATTCAAGCAGACGATGTTTTTCCATCTCCGTTTGCATGACATATTCTTGGTGCGTTAAAAGTGCAATATACATACATACATACATACACCTAAACCCAGACTACAACTATCGGACTATTGATGCGCAGCAGACCTGTAGTCGAGTTGGAAGAAGTCCCTATACCGCTCGTTTACTACAGTCAGCGCGTAGAAGAACGCCCCATGAGAGTGTTTGCTCTGCCCCTTGTTGGCGCTCAGCGCGGGCAGGAACCCTATCGTCACTCTAGGGACGTCCCCCGCCCCCTCCCACCCTCCACCCCCCGTCTCCTCGTCTCCCCTTATCACGTAGTCCTCTGGGTCTCCCGGTGTGCACCAGCAGGATTCTGATTTATTTACCATCACGCCAGGTTTCGTATTTTGCCAGGTTTTTATTCGACGCGGTACAGGCCTATCGTACTCTCTTTCCTCTTCCATTCCGGTCAATTCTTTGGCGATATCAACGATATCATCGTGTCCTGATTTTAGCTTGAAATTAGCGTTCTTGCCACAAGAAAGCCAATCTTTGATGTCTCCTTTGATCGCTCTGCCTGTTCCCGTGGCAGCCTCCAGACTTTGACCCACAGTAATATGATCATTCGCTATCGCCGCAGTTTTATTTGCTACCGAAACTAGCCTGATTTCGTTAACATCTGGCGTTATTTTGGTCTGCTGGGTCTCCGTCGTAAAATCAGTTTCTTTTTTGTTCTCTGAGCTCAGCGGCGTATTGTAGATGATCTGAGTGTCAGAAACTTGATCAGACAAAGAGGATTTGGGTGGCAACATCTTTATCGGCTTGGCCAAGAGATTGTCAGGCGGCGAATTGTAGCACTTGAGCGAGACACACGGAGCTGGAGTGGATTGAACTGAAGAGAACACCGATAAGGAGGGCATTGACGGAGAGGGAGAGATCGGAACGGGGTGGGTGGTAGTGATGCGTGACGTCAGCGAGGTAGCGTTTGATGACGTCAGGGAGAGAGTGTTTGATGACGTCAGCAAGATAGCGTTTGATGACGTCAGAGAGGGAGCGTTTGATGACGTCAGCGAGGAAGCGTTCGATGACGTCACGAGTTGAGCGAGCGAGGCGCGGGATGCTGATGCAACGAGCAACAGCAGCAGTGCACAGCGGTAGGTTTGTGTCGCTGTTTTGAATGACAATCCTTTCGACATTGTAGGTTTCACCATGGTTCCGCTTAACTAAGATAATCGTAGGCTCTGTGCGAGAATTATTGCAAACGCGAATAGACCTAATATGTAATTTAACATTTTAAAAGAGAGACGCTTTGATTCAGCATTCGTTACTCTATTACCATCGGTCGTTAAGAGTAAATTATTGTCTACGTTAGGTTGTTTATCAAACAAGCTTACTACGTAAATAGTAAGTCACTTTAGTAAGACTTTGGTCTCGTCGCTCGTAAGTAAGCCTTTTTGCCATTATTCGCACCAATTGTAAGCGAACACGATTGATGTAGGTTTTGAGAAACTTCCAGACTAGAGCTCGTGGAGGTTTGTCTCGTCAACGAGCTTAAAACGGCGAGGTGTGGGCCTAAGCTACTCCAATAATTTGAGAAACAAATTCACGACCGTCCACCGAATTCTTAATTTTGGCCATCTTTTTTGACCGGACGACTACAGTGAAGCGCCGTGACCTAAGTCATCTCTAGTACGCTGTGATAGGACTACACTCTTTCACATTAGTATGAGAATGCTAATGTGATGAGATGCCTATGAGATGCCTGGTATCTCCTTTTATTTAATTCGCGAACGTCTCTGGCAGCTGGACCAACCACGACACCTACGTTAGCATTAACAGTCCAGCGATTCTGGATCAGATTCGTCAGGTCTGCTGAACTGTGACGGGCGCTCAAGCTGACGCATTCTCAGTTGCCGTGTCGATTTTATTGTCGCCGTTCACCGATCAAATGTGAGCCTGCAGGCATACAGAGGCGCAGAGGGCTATTGTGTTTCTATCCAATTGCATTGCCTATCCAAATTTTAACTTTTATTGGCATTTCATTATCGACTATTTCCCAAATGCACCGACCTCCTTTCAAAGTCCTATCCGGCTTTTAAAGTCAAGTCCTGCCGGGCTTGCCCTGACCTGGGACTATGCCCGAGAAATTAATTTCTGAACAAGCCAAGCCGAGATTTGAACACGCGTGACCAGCGTGGCTGACGGCGAACATACCGCTGAGCCATCAAGGCTCAAGGAACAATTATGGAGAATAATCGAATATAGTGCTATCTCGAACACAGCTTCATTTGAAATAATTTCTCCAATAATTATTAGACCGCGATCGATAGGATCGCCATCATTTGACGGCTTCTCGAAAAACTCTACGCCCGCTACTGCGTTACCCTACGTCACTAGGTTTCTATTGAATGTTGACTCGCGGACCCGCGGTGCTGCGGTAACCCAATCACCCACGAAGCTCTACAACCTAAATCATTTCTGCGCAGCGGCGACGAGAAGGACTTTTTGAAATGCCTCGACATCGTGATTCGTGAGCGCACACTGTCCTAACTAGGCCTAAAACTAACCGAGCTTCAGTGGCGCAGAAAAAAAGATCCCGTACAACATCATTGTATCGGTTAACTTGAAAACCAACCAAGAGCAAATTTTTAGACGAGGAACGAACTGCGCGATTGCAAATTCATTGGTGTACTCCCCCCCCCCCCCCCCCCCCGGCTGTCCAGAATCGCCTCGTCTGCGAGCCCGTAATTCTAAAGTCAGTCAAAACGTTCAAGTGGTTAAAGATAGAAAAAGCTTGTAAAAGTCTCAATTTGAGAGAAAAGTTTGTTCGAAGTTAAATGCTCGGAATTGTGAATTAACATATAGACGTTACCGCAAAATCAATCTATCGCAGCTTCGGAAAAAAACGGAAATTTTAGGCCTACATAAGGCTGCAGTTCTTTTTTAAATGGCCGGAACCCTAAAATACGCGCGTGACGATTTTAATTAGGCGTATTGAAGTCTAGAAATCAGATCACCATCGGATCACTTCATGGAGATCACTAGCCCACATTGTGCAGTGACGCCTCGTTGAAGCTATTGACCACTATTTTTTAGAGGCCCCATTTAAGTCGATGACTCGCGATAGTCAAGGATTCTAATTTTGACTAAGTTTGTATTTATTGTTAGCATAAAATAAGCGTAAATTTCTGCTATTCCCATAATTTTCAAGTTACTTTCCTATCTAATGCAGACGAAGCCTGATTCTAACGTAGTCGATACAATTACAATCAGATAACACACTGGAGCAAGACTTGTGCAAATAGAACTGATAGTAAAAAAGTTATCGCGATTCACGCAAAAGTGCGCGCAGTGGCCCCCTGGAGACACCTTAAAATTTACAACACTTTTTTTTCGCTGTGAACACCTTCGTCGGCTAATTAAAAAAAAAATGTTTTTCTCTCATTCTAACGTTGTAGGTCTTTGGGCGAGTCTCCGGGAATGCGCCAAAGATCCGAAAAAAAAGAAGACAGAAACCTAAATTTAAATTAAAGTACCGGGTCGAAAAGTACCGACGTTCGTCTATCGACGCATCCCGTATTAAAGTGCAGCCTCATTTTTGACTTATTTTAAAGTTCATTTGAAGTTTTTCCCACTAATTTTTATAAAGTTACAACAATTACGAGTGTAAATTTCACGTTTCATCACGACCCAGTTGCTCAATCGAGAGTTATTTGGTTTAAATAGTCACAGAACAAAAACGATGTCACGACCCAATCATATCTCGCAAATTCGATCAAAGATATTCAAATAACTCGCTATTATTTGCGGTTCTAAAATAATTCTGAGATAATTAAAATAACTCTCAATTGAACAACTGACCCTATATAACAGAGTATTGACTTACGCAACAATAACACTGCACTCAATCAAACTCATTCTAGACGATTCAGATTTTTGATATACTATACGGACAAGCAAAATTCTGCATAGAACCGTTTTCTTTTTAATCCATATGCGTCGCCATAAAGTTTCACCTTTGAAAAAATGATTTACATTTTATTCGTACGCGTGTTATCGATACACGGTGGGCTCTAAAAATCTTTGCCTCACCCCGCCACACTAGCACACACTGTACATAGTCAGCTAATTTTCCATGTTGATACAAGCTGAACAGCTGATAGTTCAAGTATCACCAAACACGCTAAGGTCTCCTTTCTACGATGCATATTTTGCATGTAATGTTACATGCAACCATGTTAAGAAAATTATAATGTAAAATGTCCTGAGTTTCATGCAAGCCATGCATGAAACCCAGTTAGGGAACAAGCCGTGCATGAAACCCAGTTAGGGAACAAGCCGTGCATGAAACCCAGTTAGGGAACAAGCCGTGCATGAAACCCAGTTAAGGAAATCGTTGTCATGACAACGATCGTCCGTCTGCCTTAACACGGTTGTGTATAAAATTGCATGTCAAATTACATGCAAAATATACATCGTGGATAGGAGGCCTAATGTTTACTAATGTTCATATGATCAAGGCGCCCTCGCTATACATCCAGAATTTCAGATGTGCCTTCAGACAAGCACGCTACAGTGTGTAAAACGTGTGGGGCAACATTTTTTGGCTCACCGCATACAATAGCTTCATACTCTTTCAACAAATGTCAGAGAAGTTTAAACAATTATATTGATAGAAACGATTCAAAGCTTCCGATTAGCCGCTGTGTAATTCGCGTGTTTTAAATTCGAATATCAACACAGACAAGCAAACACAAAAGCAATCCGATTCTTGTACACACTTGTGATTTAAAAAGCAGCAACAGAAGACTGCAGCACAGCCCAGCCACATAGGACTGTAGCGCAGCCCAGTAGTACTCGCAAACAGCGAGGCACACCCCGGGGGCTTTATCTGCAAAATAAAGCAGCGTGAACGTGGAGAGCGAAAACAAATGTATAATGCAACCTGTCATTACTCAACGCTTCTAACACGAGTGATCATTATTAAAGAACTATGCAAATGAATATGCTAATAATCTTCCTATGTAGCACAACAGCCCATTAATGTGAGACAATAATTATAACAACCCACCAGTGCAGCATGATTATCATCCTCATTTGCATAATATGATATACAACGATTATTGCGTGACAATTCGACTCAAGACGATAGAAAACGGCGGTATAGCGATTCTGTATTCCAAATATATAGAGCGATAGCTATATCATCCAACATCATATCAACATGTGGAGTACAATGCCCGATAGTGCGCCTCATAGGAACAAGCATCAGACAATACTGCAAGATGCTGCATTGGTAGATTATATTAGTATTAAAAATGGGTTCAGAGTCAGCTTCTGTTTCAAGTTATTTATCAAGTAAACAAGACACAAAATTCAACTTAGGCTATATCGTTTACCTTCCTTGGCATATTTTATTCGGTATACATTTAATGGCTAGGAATTTTAAGATAACCATATGACGAAAAGACTTTCGAAAAAATGAATTGTTAAAACAGTAAAGACCTTCTAAAAATGACCTGTAAATGGTTAACAATGTTAACCACTTAAAGATTACATTGTTACAGCCATTTGACTCTCAATGAGAAAGCGAGACAAAGGTGCGTAACGGGTGCAAGCAGTTACAACACTGTACAAACACACAGAGTGATGCTATGACCTTGTAACCATGGTCCAACACTGTATGCATACGCATACATTATACGAACGAACAAGATACGCGCATACATTATACGAACTAGCGAGATACAAACGTAAGGCGGTTAACATTGTGCTCACCACTAACCTTTTCAACAGCAAGTCTCCGTCGCAGGAAATATTCGTCTACAGATTTGAAACAACGATACAAAGTACGCGCAGCCGTTATTCAGCTATTCAAACAAAGAACGCAGTCGAAGTCAGCACATTAACCGACCCGCACTGACAATAGCGCAGAAACTAGCATCACGGCAATATGACGGAACAAAAATGTTCAATTTCACGTTACAGTAGACTCAGAGAATAGAATTATTCACGCCGAGCAGATAACTCACAGCACTGAGTCAACACTGTAAGCAACAAATTGACCGTAACTCACTGAAACTGACGCATCTGGGGCACACCTAACGGCCAACCAATCGTTGCTCGGCATCTTTTTCCCCTCCCAAACACGGATGGCGCCGCAATTAGCGCCATAGAAACAAAAAAATGCTCAAACGAAAAAAACGACGCGGATATAAATGGTGAAAACAGCGGCCAACAAACTACGGGTCAACATGAAACGGTATTTAGTATAACAAATACAGCAAATTCTTGCAACACTGGTCAAATGAATTCAAAAATGTGACGCATGACAGGGATCAATTAGAATCCCTCTTCGTCTCGTGTCCATACGTTTTGCGAAAAAAAAACTTCTTGTATAACTTGACACGGAATTTTAAATCTCTATCCCAATGTATTTGGTATCATGACATATAATGAAGATAGTAAATAATATAGCATACATATATATCGGGCATTTCAGCACACTACGGCCCAGTCTAAGGCCCAGTTGTTCAACAGAGAGTTTGGTTATAAATTGTCACCAAATAAAATGATGTCACAAACCAATCAAATCGCGTACATTAGATCTTAGATATAATTTCAACTCGGTATTTTGAAGAGTTATATGAATAATCTCAGATCATCCAATAACTCTCGATTAAACAACTTGACGTTAAGAGATATTTCATGGAAGAAAGATAAAAGTTGGCTTGCTCTAAAAATATCGACCATAATCTTCGCCAGCAATGATGATTGATAATTAGTATCTCACACCAGCAACCTAATTAGAATCACACATACTACAGACTATCAATTTTACCGTAGAAATGACTTGTACTAGATATTATCTATGATGGGATGCGCGTTGTTAGCAATACAGAGCGTCACATTGATCTATGACATTATCAAACTAGTACACAAATCGCTAAACTGTAGATTCAACAGATGAAAGGGTTGACAATGATCATTTGCAAAGTGACAAAAAGAGTACGAACCCTGTCGAAACCGGGTCATACTGCGCGAAAAAGTGCATGACTTGCATACGAGTAGGCTATACAGACACATCACCATTACTCAGCTTTCACGTAACTAATCATTTTCACATCGTCACAACGCGTGAGACACAGTATACAAAGCCTACAAAACACGCAGTCGCGCTCTCATTTTAACTTAAAATAGACCGTTAGCCATCACATGGACACTTATAGCGAGAAGCAGCAAAACACAGGCAGAATTTATTCAGAAAGTCACCACGAGAATATTCTTTGCAATATCTAGTTGAGCAACGTGCTGGTGGTCTCTGATGGTCTCCTTACAACTAAACGGCCGCCTTGCTCACATCAGAGGCGCGTTAAAGCAGGCAAGCGCCTGGCTCAGCACTATCTTGCTAGTCAACGAAAAGGCAAAAACACAGCCTGCGCGATTGAGCTTCATACAAATCATCCCTATCTCACGCTGATTGTATTTTCGCTTTTCGTTGATCAGCAAGATAGTGCTGAGCCAAGCGCTTGCCTACTTAACACATTCAAGGCTGATGCACATACAGAGCTATTTATAAATATGATAATCAACACTACATCAAAGAACTTTTTCTAGTTTTTTATCAGTTAACCGAAATGAAACCAGGCAACGAAATTTAACGGAGAAATAGCAGCACGACAAAAGCAGAAGCAGTCGAATAGCGCAGAAACTTGCATTGCAAGGTCGGTTAACAAGCTCTGAGATCAGCAGCCACCGGGCTCAAATTTTTCTTTTTTTATAATAAATTTTCTTAAACTATCACTTGGATCATCAATTCTCCATTCTTAAATTTCGATTTGTAGGCAATACCTTCAACAGGAAAAAAACTAACTAATCTATTAGATTGTAACCAATATTATTGATATTGTTTTTATCTGATTTACTTATATAAAGCTAGACCAGCAACAATATTACTGTACCACACTGTATTAAAAGTAACAGATTTCAGCGCAAATTAATATAATTGAAAAAGAACAACAAAAAAAGCTTCCACTTTTTGGCGCTGTCAACATTTGCACAAAATGTTCCTTTTCTTGCGCCGACGATCATTCGGACTGGAATGATAAAGTACGGGTAGCAAACAAAGCTGCGAGCAGCGACGGGAATGCAATCTACATACTGCCAAATAGCACGCATCGCGACTCGGCAGAGTAACGTGATCGAAAAAGGCAAATAAGAACGCAGCACTCATTTACATACTCATTTACATACTCATTTACATACAACTCAAACACTGCTTGGTAACATCTGCCAAATCAAATGTGCAAAATCTGCATTTAGTAACTGCTTCTTTTTGCAACAATTGAATATTTAAAAGGTACAAAAATTGATGTCATTTTTTCCATAGAAAACTCATGTCAAGTAAACAGCCTAAAACCACATGAATATCACTCATAATGAAAAAGCCAGGCTATGATATTCAAGTTACCGGTAGCTTTAACCGCACTGTGAACTCGATAATTGAAATTCTTCCTGTAATAAAAGCGTAGACATAAAAGGAATTTCTATTACAGATAGAATGTAGCACTGCTGGCATATGTTACCCCGCAGCGTCGACCTCTGAACAGTCTGTACTCAGAAGCTGTCAACAGCAAACAAATTGGCAAGACCGGGAATGCACTAGGGGACAGGATAGGACACACACGCATACAAACACACAAACATCTCCTGCTATCAATATCAAAGAGCTGCCATGACCTTTAGTCCTAAACAAAGCCCTATGACAACGACAAGCTGTATCAACTTCTACATTCAAAAGTTACGATTGCGACAAACGCAAAGGAGAGCTTCGTTGATTGCAATATTCACGTATTTGACAGATCGGTACAGGACGATAGACTTCCAATCAGATATCAGCAGCTGTCTAAGATCTAAACTGGTCGCAATCTCACGCAACCATTGAATCCACTCAACAGGCGTAGACGGCCTGCAACAAGTCTCATTATGTTAAACGCGCATTCAATTAGTCTAGCACAGACGATCTGCTGATAACCTTTAACGTTCAATAAAAGTCAAGCAGGGATGGATCAACTCCATAACATCCTGTCGGCAAACGTAGATTCAACTTCACACGAGTCAAAGCATGCAACAGTCAAATCGATTAGCATGTTATAGTTTGATTCACGACTGCACACAAAACTGCAAAAACAAATCCAACGTGTTAACCGTCACATGTTTCACACAACACGCTGATACGTGCCTCATATGCTAGCTAAAGGCAGCAGAGCAACGATATAATGCGAGATATCAACGTCACACAAAACACATATCTAAGCGCAAGATCAGCCTATATCATCCACAGATCTCAAATGCAATGCGAGAGCGATGACCACGCGACTATAAGACAAACGACAACTTCTCAATCAGGTTCGGTTTTAAACTCTGGCAAAATACAAGCGAATATAATCAAGAGTTTAACCAAATGATATCGGTCCATCGTCTCATCACAGCGTTCCATACAGTTAGTGCACTGCGTGTTGCGTCACACAAGCAAACAACGGCTTCGATCTGACAACGGCAACAGTGCCATTGCTAGCGTTGCTCACTGCCTCCCCTCCACCTGCACGAGCAAAGAACAGAATCAAGAGCAGGAACAACAAGCAAAGAACAGAATCAAGAGCAGGAACAACGAGCATAGACCAGAATCAAGAGCGGGAACAACGAGCATAGACCAGAATCAAGAGCGGGAACAACAAGCAAAGACCAGAATCAAGAGCGGGAACAACGAGCATAGACCAGAATCAAGAGCGGGAACAACGAGCAAAGAACAGAATCAAGAGCAGGAACAACGATAGCCGAGCTGATTTGCAAACATAACAAAAATAACGGATAGGACAAAACTAAACATACAAACATGACTGAACAAATTAGAATGCAAAACATTCGCTGTAAAAATGAGATTGAATATATGTTAATAAAAATGCATCAATAAAAATTAAATATATAATACACAGCGAATTCAATGTCAGTTTCATATTCCGAGGATGTCAATAAAGACCTCAAAATTAAACGACAAAAAGAATGTGAAATAAAGCATTTAACATCTATATGAAATAAAATGTAAAATACAAGAAGTAATACTGCTTCATCTACATCGAAAAAAAAAAAACTACAATCTATAACAAAAATGTAACAAAATAGAATCAACCCACGTGCATACCCCTGGTTATTGCGAGCCATGGGATTCCACAAGCCGTCCGTCGCCCCCCCGCCCCCCGACACGAGCCCCGGGGGCGGCGCCAGCTTGCCCCCGGCCCCCTGGGGGGGAGGGGCTCCGGCAGGAAAGCCCCCGCCCACCGACGAACCATTGGGAGGTGGCCACGAGGACATGAAGGCCGAACCAGCGCCTGATAAAGTTAGACAAGCATTAGGCACATATAGAAGGCATAAATCAACCCTTTTTTCTCTCTGCACCATTCCAAATAGTACTAATAGATTGAAATATGCATGAAAACCATATTTTAAAAACAATAAATTTATGTCCAAATGCTATATGGTAAATTGGGCATCTCATACAATTTACACGTTATATCCAGCTTTAAATTCGTATTTTTCAGTCTGTATATATAATAGAAATATTTCATACTCTCTGTGTCATAACAAAGACGATCACAAACTGGTTCAGGACCTGCTGCCAAGCAGAGAACCCGACCTCAATCTTTAGTCACCTAATACGACTCGCCCACAGAGCTCTGGGCCGCAGACTCATTCTCTATATATACCAGTCTGGAAGATAGGTATTAAATACATACATAAGTACAGCAATTGATACATATACTGCCAGGGCATTTATACGTGAAAATTTGTCACGGGTGATATTATCAGACTATTTCATCAGCATTATTCGAACCACAACTCACAAACTCACAAATTTAAAAGTTTTGTAAAAAAAACAGAGCAACGGCCCCATACCTGCAGCAGCGGAGTTGCGGGCTGGATCCGACCAGAGATCTGACCCCCCCATCGGCGACCCTGCATCAAACAGCCCCCCAGCCCCCCCCACCCCCCCGGGCCACCGCTGCTCCCCCCCCACACCCTCCCCAAACTCTCCCGCAGGCCTACTGCCCCCCCCAGGCGCACCCCCGGTCCCACCAAAATTCAGCTGATTCAGCAGCAGCGCCAGCCCACTTGGATCCCCTCCGAGCCTCCCCCCCGGGGGTCCGGAGGGGTTCTGCCCCTGGCCCCCTTTATCGGCCGCCGCCACCGCATTCAGCATCCTCATCAGCTCCTGCGACATCCCCCCCCCCGCTGGCCCCCCCGCACCCCCCGGCGGCAAACCCTGCCCCCCAAGCCCCCCCATGGGCGGGGGCAGAAACCCTCCCTGACCTGGGGGCTGCGCGGGGGACGGGGGCTCAAACTGGCGCTTCAGTTCGGCGATCTGGGCGGTGAGGTCGTCGACGAGGGCCTGCCTGATGGCGGGGGGGAGGGAGGGGTTAGCGTGGTGCTTAGACCTCTCCTGGAGCAGGGGCTGCAGCCTGGCCTGGTACTGCATCACCTGACTGCTCGCCCCTCCTGCCCCCCCAAACCCTCCCCCCCCAGGGGCCCCATCCATCATCGAGTGGCTCCGAAGCATGCCACCACCGCTGCCAAAATTTCCCTGATTCCCGCCAAAATTCCCCGGATTTACCCCCATTCCGAAATTGCCCGCGTTGCCGCCGAAGGCGCCTAGATTACTGCCGCCACCGAAATTGCCCCCCTGATTGAGGCCGCTGAAACCTCCGCCCTGATTTGGACCGCCAAAGCTGCCCCCCAGATTGCCGCCAGAAAAGTTGTCTCCGCCGTTCCAACCCGGGGGCATGTTGCCCCCCCCTGAGCGAGGGGGAAACAGCGAGGAGGGAGGGGGCTGGAAGGCAGACCGGCCAAGGCCCCGGGCCGCGAATTGAGAGGGGGGGAGGAAATCCGTCGACTGGGGCGGGGGGTAGTCAGAAAGAGATTGGCCGCGGAGGGGTCGACCACGAACTGGCTCCCCCCCCATGCCCCCCCCGCCAGGGGGCATCTTCAGCTTGTCTGAAAAAAGACATCGTTTGCTAAATGCTAGCATTTACGCAAAAAATTTACTGATAGTTCATATGCATTAATTATCTTATAAGAATCTAACCCACCTACGATTAGGTCAATTGATTGAGTTCACTAGAATTGCAACAGAAAATATCAATTAGACAATATTTAAAATGCGTGTATCGTCGCATCAAGTAATATACGTAAAATTACGACTCAAGTATATCACTTTCTTAAAGAAAAAATATCAAGAGTAAGAAATGCTCCATGATGAAATAGCTTGCTGCAAAATTAACCATTTAATCAAGTCAAGCCGACACACAAACAAATCAATTCTCAATGCTGCAAGCAAGATTTCAACACTGGTCCGACACCAATGCCATATAGAAATAGCAAAACCACATTCACTTGTATAATGAAGTCAAAATTTGACAGAAATTAGACGAGTAGACGACAAAGTCGTACCGGCGAGGCTAAAACCTCCATCGCGAGCCAAGTTCTGCTGTTCCTTCTGCAGTCGCCAGAAAATACACAATAAATCATCGTTCCACACAACCACGCATAGTTTAAACAACATACATAGCTAAAAACATACACAATTATGTCAAACACATCGTTTCACACACATACTGTACATACACACACAACATTCGCACGCATAGTTTCTGACATGTGTGATTATATCAACAACACAACTCGCATTTCTACATTCTTACGGTCCTGCAAAAACCACATCCGTACAAATAACTGTTATTATGAACAAATTAAACAAGAAATGGTCATACACAATGACTTCAACAATTATATTGTAATCCCTCAAAGACCTACCGTACGACTACTTGACCCGCTTCACCCAGCAAGGCCAATAGCGCACTACATTTCTACCACGAACTCGCCCATTGGGCTCACTATTTATTACTCTAAAAAAGAAAAAGAGCCCACCGGCAGTGAAGCTATTAGTTGCTGCAGCAGCAGCTGCTGCTGCGCAGCATTTGCGCCGCCTGCTCCAAAGCCTGCATCCTGCTGCAACACAGATCTTGCAGCAAATCAAACAAAATACATTCCATTATTATCACCATTTGCGCAACATGGATGTTGCGTTCCTTTTTTTATCGCGCAATTCCAAACAAATTCGGTGTGCGGATCAAACCATTTCTGTACCGAGAGCGTATAATGCCTGGAGGGTGATAAAACTATTCAATTCTTAAATTAACTTCCACTCAAAATAATACAAAGAAGAAAAATATTCCGAATATATAGCCAACAGTTGATGAAAGCCGAACAATTTGAACATTCATCAAAATATTGAACAAAACAATAAATATCTACAATCAAACCTATGTTTTAACACTCCACCACTGACCTGGCCCCAATTTTGGGGCGGTGGGCCCTGCTTGTTCCCCCACGTGTCCATTTTCATGCCCGCCAATGGCGGCGGCATGTCAAACTTCCCTCCGCCCATGCCCCCCACATTGAACTGTCCCTGCCTCGCGCCCCCCTGTTGCTGCCCCCACGAATCGCCTCCGGCTCCGCCGCCACCTCCCCAAGTTGAATTACCATCGCCGCCCATCCACTGCGAGCCATCACCGGTGGAGCTGACGCGCCGATTGAGAGGGGGAGGCGGCCGCTGCAGAAATGACACATCCTTCGTGGCGTTCATCCCCCCAGAAAACCCAGCTGCATCGCCGCCCCACGAAGACGCGTTCCACGAGTCACCAGCAGGTGGCGCGTTGCCCCCCCATGACATACTCCCTCCTCCCGCACCGGCGGCACCGCCAGCTGGCTCCGAACCAGGGGGGCCATTCCACGTCCCAATGTTGTCGCCCTCCCACTCGCCCGTCACCCCCCTGGGGGCCGTCGCGCCCCCTCCAGCCCCCCCGTCGTTCCAGTACATCCCCGACATGTCCCGGGGCCCTTCGGCCCCCCGCTGGGGCTCTGGGGCGGCCGGGGGAGGCGCGGGGATATCGAGCTCCCAGGGCGTGTCCTGATGGACGGGGCGCTGTCCCCACCCCTCATTGCTATTGACGAGTTGCGCGATCAGCTCGTCCGACGCGGAGGTCGACAGATTGCCGCTGCTGCCCCCTGCTGATCTCACCCCCCCCGTGGTGGCGGCAGCAGCCCCGGCTGGCGCTTCCACCCCTGGGGCATCCCCTGCGCCCCCTTGGAGCGTGGCCGTCACCCCTCCTGCTTCGGACACTGTGGGCTGGCGGGAAGCGCTATCGACCAATGACACCTCGCCCGGAGTTATCTCCCCACCCCACGCCAACGGACCGGCTGGCTTAAACTCCATGGCGTGACCCCAACTGGTCGTCGCTGCATTCTGATTCGTCGAAATCGGGTCGCCACGACCCCAATCAGAGGCGCCGGTGCTACGGTTTGCCTGATTTGGGTCAGCATGACCCCATTCAGAAGCCGTGCTCCGAGACGTCAGCTCGGAAGGCTTAGACGTCGAATCCCCCCATCCAGCCCCTCCACTCGATGCTCCTCCAGTTAAACCAGCACCGGGTTCCTGAGTATATCGCTGAAACGCTCCTCCGCCAAATCCGACAAACGCGCCCCCTCCCGGCGGGGCCGGCGGCTGATAGACGACGTTGTTCCAGGGGTCAGCGGAGGCACTGCCGCCATGGAAACTATCCCCTTCCTCTGAACGCCGGCCGCTGTCCCAGATATTGGCCATGGAACCCCCTCCCGAACCAACTAATCCCGAGGCTCCGGCGTCAGACTGGGGCTGATCCGTTCCCCCGGGGGTGACAGACTGCTCCCCCCACACTGCAGATGTAGCGCCGCCCCCAATGTTTGCGCGACCCCACGCAGCCCCTCCCCCGCCCACGTCCTGGGGCAATCCGTTGCCAAACTGGCCCCACACAGAAGATGATCGATTGATTTCCCCACCACCCCCCCACGGCGTCGACTTCTCATCGGAAGGCTGCTGGTCCGAAGCGTCTCCGCCGATTCGGAAAAGCCGGCCCGCGTTATCGCTCTCCGATTCGCCGACTCTCCCGGGGGCCGCGCCGCCCCCCGCAGGAGTGCTCCCCCACGCCGAAGTAGCTTCGGCGGCGGTCATTGCGTCCAACCTCAGGCTGGAAGCCCGGACAAGTTGATGCTTGTTCGGCGATTATCTCATGTACAAGTCTGCCATGTCAATGAGGATACGAATTAATAGTAGACTGCTGATAAAGCCTATATGCAAATGATCAATTTTTAAGCAATGTGGTCATTTCCGCCGTTGTACCATGTCAGGTCCTATCTGGAGCACTTAATGAACACATATGTATTAATCCATTTAACGTGTTGAATATTTCAACCTGGCATTAGCATTCGAGCTAAAACTGAAGGAGATATTCTGAAAGCACCGTAGTCACGCTATCAAAACAGGCAATAACTTAATACGCAATAATAGAGGGACGAATCGATTATGTGCACAAAATCATTTTTTCTCAAAGACAGCGGAGCTAATTAAATAACAAAAAATGACAGAGTGAAAGAAACTTACAACAGGCAATACAGAGATGGCACAACGCAAATACTGGCAAGTCCTTTCTCAAATCCTTCAATACGATCGCGACGCACTAGCCTCAATTTAAATTTACCTTCTACTCTAAGGCTTTAATTGAATAGATCGCAGGGGCTTTGCTTGGTCCGGCAGTGACAATGCTAGGCATGCGTCAATATTTTTGCTATTTTTCTTGCACGGCGAAAAAATGGCCGCCACCTTCGTCATGCTATAAAAAACAAAGTGGTCGTTTCTTCTTTTTCTCCGGTATGGAGGTTTCAAACTCTTAATAATAATTTTTTATTCATAAATGTTAAAGATAATATTTGCTTAATTGTACACAAATAAAGACTAGCCTGAGTTGTTAAAAAACGAGTTTCCGAGATGGTGCCAGAGTAGAGCTTATCACATATGTGCATTCCCTGCGGAATATAAAGTTGCTTAAGCGCACTTTGCTAAGTACGTTTAAGCGCACTACATAAAAAGATATTTTAAAAATAAATTATTTAGGCAAAAAATAATTTTTTAAATACCAAAACACCAGTATCTTTTGTTTTATAATGGTGCCGTGCTGCAAGCGACAATGAGCACCGTGGAGGCCAGCCGCAGAGTGGCGCAGACTGTCCGCATGCAGACCGCATGACATTAGAGAAAAGATTTGTTAATAATTAAAATTGCATGACTTATGTCTACATTCCTTTTTCAGTCATGTACATTAGAATCATAAGTTAATACAAATATTAGTTTTTATCAATTCTGTATATGCTAGAGTGCGCCACCTTATTTTGAAAATGCTCCTATATTAGTCTTACCTTTAACAGCAGGTGAAAGTGCTCGAACATTGTATTCCAGAAAAAAACACCTCAGCGATAACTATTAGGCTAAATAGCAGAAAAGCCCTGTGAGTTATACTCCAGTGTTTGACATGACATGAAGTAATCCTGATATTTCAAAGCACTAAAATCTTTGAAAAAACACTGATTTTCCTACTGAAGTTCTTCTCCCAGCCAGCCCCGACGGTTACCGCAGGCCCTAACCCCTTCTACCCGCTAAATTAATTTATTTATTCTTCAGAAAACTTAAGTTAATTAGTGTTACTAGTTACCCATATTTCGCCTAAAAATTCTGACGCGTAATACTGTGCTCAATACGCCTTTATTTCATCGAATTGACAACTTGACACGCTGAATATAAATGAAATTATGTCCATTCAAACACATGCTGCCCACTAATTGGTTGCCACACACAGTCATCTAAGGAAGAGTTGATTTATAAGTATCACATCGTGATTTATTGCTTAACATATTAATATTACGAAGAAGAAAGTCACACAACTATTTTTGAAATATTAATTATATAAAGGATTTTGGCCATAAATGTAACGTACTTTGATATTTGTGCATGTGTGCACGCGGTCACGCTGATAAAAAACAAAATGGCGCCCAAGGGAGAAAAGGAGGAAGTGAGGGTGGTGCGCCCCCTCAAGTTCATCGCCTTCCTGTGCGCCCTGCTTGCCATGGTCGCCCTGGCGACGAGTGTCGCGACCTCTTATTGGCTGGAGAATGCGGGGGGCAGGGTCAGGTTCCACCAGGGACTGTGGTGGCAGTACTGCGAGACGGACCCGAGCACTAATCAGGTTGTTACGGTTTGGCGTGTGCAAAGTTAACGTAATAAAAGTTGGTCTAATATGTAATGTCTGATACGACACGTTTTTGGTGTATGTTTCTGGCACTGCTAGGCTAGTGCTATAATGAATTTAGCTTTAATTGCTATATTTGTTTTTTGTGTATGTTATTTTTATTTGGCAATGCCAGTAAACTAATTATTTGTATTTTGCTTATATAAATCTTATTTCGCTGTATATTTTACCAAGAACTCTTTGAAAACGTGGGGTACAATTTTCCTGAATGCGGTTGCACAGCCGGCCATGAAAGTTTGTAATAAAACCCTCGGATAACTGTTTAATTTGATGGTTAAAATATCTTTGGTTAATTTCCTATAACGCAGGAGCTGTGGACTGCGACCACGGATCGCGCATGGCTGCCCGTCTGTGGCGTCCTTTGCGTTGTCTCTCTGCTGGTCTGCCTCCTTGCCTCTCTGCTTGCCCTCCTTGCTCTCCTCATTAAACGCCCTGCGGCCAAACGTCGCCTCTACATCGCCGCAGCCTTCACTCTGCTTCTCGCCGGAGTCTGCATCCTCGCCCCCCTGGCCGTCTTCCCCGTCATGGTGATGCAACAGATCGAGGAATACCAAATTAAGTACAAAGTCGCAGACTATCTCTTCAGCTGGTCCTATGGGCTGGGCTGGGGGGCGTGGCTGTTCATGGTGGGAGGCGGCGTGCTGCTGCTGATTGGTCAGCGCAGTGAGAAGGGGGATGGCAGGGAGGGGTTCGGCGGTGGGGCGGGAGGCAAGGCGGCGTACTATGATGCAGGATCTTAAATCAACTGCGTATACCATATGATGACGATCTTTAAATTCTAACATTTTTGGCTATGTTAGAGAGCTCTTAGTGGTGCAGTTATATAGTAGGCGGATGCATAGAATATTGTCTAAGTTTTTTAAGTTTGTATTTTTTATCTTTCGTCGTGAAAATTGTGGATATTTTGAATGACATTATGGACGTAATCAGTCAATTAAAGGTTTTATAATTAACTAATATATAAATTACTTTTTAGTAATTTTCTGCAACAGAATCGGATGATCATGGAAGCTGCGGATTATAATGATTTAAATCATATCAAATGGCATCCATCTGAGTGTATATCTGATATTTTTCGTCTCTGATAGTTGTGCAGTGGTGTGTTATACATAATGCACAATTATATGTGTAGATATGCGTAATTATTATATCATCAGTAGGTGCGTGCGGTAGATAAATTGCAGAACTATCATTTGCTATTGCCTAGCAGCTAATACTTTATTTGAAATTGACATGTATTATGTATTATATATTATTATATAGTGTTTTAATGCTAGTTTAACACAAGTGTTTAGCTTCGCCTGACACCCATAACATAGCATTGCCTTGCATTATAACCCTTCACATAGTATTGCCTGGTTTATAACGCACAGGGGTATTAGTGTTGCTTTCGAGAATATAACGAATCCTTTATCTAGGGCCTCAGGCTTATCGCCAACTAGTCATAAGTTGATATGCCAGCTTCTAGTCATCAGCAGTGTTGTACCAACTCGATATTCTGTGCCGCTATAACTGTATTAATACTTCTATCGCGCGTTTAAAGTATTTTAAAATATCTGCCAAGTAGGCTGCATACTCAATTACTATAAGTTGTGTTGTAAAGAATGTGTGGACCTTTCTCGTCGTAATCTCAGAAGATATTATCTAGAACTTTAAAGTTAATTGCGAGTCATTTAATCTGTTGCAGTATTACGCTTTTTGAATTGTTGAGCGCGCTTTTGTGTTCAAATATCTAGACTAGCGCAGCACTCAAGTTTAAATTGATCACCGTATCGTGCGTATCTTTTTAGATCGCTTTTTATTCAAAGCTAAATTGAGGATCCTTTAATACTTTGTAATTGTAAGAGTTCAGTAAACCGTTCAAATTCGATTTGATGTGTCTTGAAATCAAATATCTTTATTACGAACACGACCGCATAATACAGCGTGTTATGTAAATGTTAAGTTTACTTACACATGAAAATTTTTGTTAATAAAATGATGACTAGCTGTAAGCCTACATCGGTTTTGTGATTTCAGTTCGTCAAAATGTTGGGGTCTGTGAGATTTGAGCTCCAAAAATAATAGTTATTATATTTTTGCTAGCTGTGATAAAGGCTTCGGCCCATGTTACGCACAAATTTCATGTACGAAGATGAGATTTAAGAATTGCAAATGATTTGTTGTTTTAAAGCAACGTTACGCTAATCAACAAAAAACGCATTGAAAGCAAAATAAAGCAATTTGCGACATGCGCGACTGCACCATCATGATGCTAAAACTAAAGATCATTTTATGGGATCAGTGGAAATCGAAACAAAACATGGCTCTTTGCGGGTTTTCACAGGGTATTTTGGATCTGATTCATGACTACGTCTTAAATTAATTTAATGATGAGGTTTTTGGGTTTGGGTTAACGTTTGCGTTTGGTTTTAAAACTTAATCGAGTTGCCTGCCCAGCGATTAGTAAGCGCAAGAGTAATTAGCAGTTTTTAGATGAGGATTCAGTTTTAAAATCGTCAAATTGCTAACTTCCGTTTCCCCTTAGATACATGGTTGGTAACATGCCCTAATATCGTTCAGCGCTAAATGGATTTCCCTCCTGAGAATGATGCGGACGGAGTGGGCGGGCCCGTGGAGGGGTCGGAGGAGGATCGCGAGTTGAAGGAACAGTTCGGCAGCGCCGCCGACTTTGTCCGAACGATCGCGGGCAAGCTTCAAAACGACAATCTGCTCTACCTCTACGCCAGATACAAACAGGCAAATAATTTTTTTGATTTCCGTCCAGTTTCGTAGTGTAGTAAATTTATGTAGTCTATGTTGGCTATCAAATGCAAGCTTCCTTGAAAGAAGCACGATAGCTAAGTGGTTTAGGTGACGTAGATTACGTACTTGGAGGAAAGCGACATGTTCCACTTTATAGACATTTACCTTTACATTTTGTCTCTGTGCTACATGTTAGCGGGTGTACAGATAGGCCTGGATGAAATCTAGGAGTCCCTTAATGTAGCTTGTTGCTGATTGGTTGCATTGTGTTTAGGCGAATGACGGGCCGTGTAGTGAGCCACGCCCCGGCTTGTTTGACTTCAAGGGGAAACAAAAGTGGTCTGTCGCGCATTCATCGTTAATAGGTTTTTTCCAAACTTGCCGTGCTTAACTGCCCCTTTTGTGTTTTTGAGTTATTTATCCTCTTTCTGCTATTTTGTTTATGCTATTTTGTTTATTGTATGCTTATAGGCCTAGTTCCAGGACATTTAGATAAAAATTGATCATATTAACTGTACAAACTATTGCGGAGAATTTATAGCTATAATATTGTAAATTGTCATTATCTTATATTGCGCTATGGCTTAGGAACCATAATACGATCTGTTGGATATGCTTTATTATTGCACAAAAAAAAAAATAGAGAAAAAAGTGATTAACGAAAGTGAAAAAAAAGATTAAAAAAAAAATCTTCATTTGCGGGACAATAATCTTGTTGTCTATCTTATTCCAAGCATTTATGCGTTGGCAGGGATGCGTGGAAGAAGCTTGGAGCCAAGGGCCGGAGGGACTGCATGCTGGAGTACATAGAGGCATTGTCCAATCTAGACCCAGAGTGGGAGGAGAAAGTATGCATTGCTCAAATATTAGCCTCCACTGATTTTATTTAAAATTGAAATCTATTATTCTGATATTCTAATAATTGACATATACCGTTAAGTTCTTCTATCTGTGCATTAATGATTTCAAACGACAGTTGATGATATTACTTCGTTAAGGATTCAAACGATTCAGAAACATCATTGCATTGAAACGAAGTGTAGTGTGGTGTGTAAGTGCTTCCTAAAATATTTGTTGCCGAGACTGAAAACTAGTTACAAATGCAAAATCTGGGCTACTCCTGCAATTGTCTCATATTTGCGCTTTAAATTTAATTGAATAAAACTCAGAGTAATAGCAAATCCGGTTATTTTGTATGTTGCTAAATAAAAAATTATACGACATTCAATGAAATAGCGATCAGGGTTTGGTGATTAAGTTTTCATGTGTCGCCGTGTAGATTGACAGTGGCAGGGTTAAGAGGAAGTCTGGAATGGGTGTGGCCGTCAGCACCTTACACAACACCGACACGTTATTGGTCGACGACTGCAAGACGATCTTTGATTGGTGCAAGGAGGGCAACTCACAGAAAGTTCTAGAGCTCTTTGGTCGACAGCAGATCAGCATCAATCAGCTCGATGATACGGTGAGTGAAAGAGACTTATATTGGTATTCACCATTGCGAGTTAGCCTCGAGTTGGTCAATCGGCGAGTTGAGAGTGACCGTTGTCAATCTCCTATGCCTAGCGTG
>JAQIWG010001894.1:0-22367 GCA_034695025.1 Chamaedrilus cognettii | reverse complement strand
AATATATTTACTTTTGGCCGAGTTATCGTGAATTCGCTAGGGGATTGTTTTTTTATGCCCCACTCTGTATATAGTATTTAATCCTTACAAAACTCAGTTCACGACCGGCGGGGGAGAGGGCAGCGGGTGGGTTGGGCAACGGGGGAAATTACAGGGTGCATAGCACTAATCAAGACCACCATGCAGAATACACCACGGAGAAAGCACAGTAAAGGCCAAATATCTAATCAAAATTACTAAGAAATTTAATTTGATCCTCAGCCTTAGCTTCATAGCATTGTAGACATAACTCGATTGAAATGTCTATAATAAGCTGCTGATCATTTAAGCTATATGAGTCAACAATTATAATACTTTGAGCAGTATTGCATCACTTACTAGTATTACAAAATTAAACAAATATGCAATAAATACAAGCCGATTATCTTCTACTATTAAATGCACATACTATAGGCTGTTATAGCAGCCTGTGATCATGAAAGCACTGTAAGTCGTGATAGCAAAGGGAATATTTACAAGACACAGTATTTAATTTCCTAGCATAAAATGTCAACATGCAGATTCTAAACCGCGAGACTTAGGGCCGGTTTTTCCAACACAGATTAAACGGTGGTTCAGGATTTAGTCTATGCAAAATGGTGTGTTAAATCCTGAACCACCATTAAATCCGTGTTGGGAAAACCGGCCCTTACACTGTAATCCAAATAATTATGTCAATCACAAGTTTTTATCATGCAAATTCTCCTATATAAATAATATTAACATTTTTAATAGTTGCCTATAATTTCCTATAAACATCTAACATTTCCATCACATCTTTCACTTAGGCGTAAAATATAGTTCCTTTGTCAGCATAGATACAATAGACGAAACTTGTTTCTTTTTGCTATGCGCCTCATTGCTTGAGTGTGATTCAAAGTCGTAGGCGACCATGCGATTGACCCTCGTCATCAAGTGACACAGTTCCACTCGTGTGCCGCACTCCTCAAAAACTTTCTTAATCGCCTGAACGAACCAGGACCCGGTGTTCGCATTCCTGAACGCATAGTGACCTGAAAAACACAGACACAAATTTGTGACTAATTTTTGAGATTCCAAGTGAAGGCATTCAAGGCACGCACAAGAATTATTTCAGGAAGGTCAAGTTAAACTACGGGATTTCTTCCAAAATTGAAGGAGGGAGGAGTAAAGCAAAATACTCAGAATCGTGATAGCAAAAATTGCATCGAACTTAGTTCATGTGGAATACAAATTCTTGAAGCTGCAGATAAATATGTCCCATTACCAAAATGCAGCTAATACATTTTTGACTTTACTTAACAGAATAATATAATATTCATCTCATGTTGCTGAAAAAAAACTATTAGCTAAAATACATGCACAAACCAATGCAAAAAAGATTTAACCAAACGTCCTCAAGGGACCCTGAAGATCGAACCCACAATCTCATACAGAAGTCATTGCACGGCTCAGCAGCAAGATTTAAAACGTGTCCAAAATCAATATCCAGCATCACTTCAGCGTGTAATACAATACTACTCCAAATAACTAATGAAACACTCCGAACAATAAAAAATGACTAAATAACATACTATTGTGCGCACTTACCGGGTGGAGTGCTGTATGCGTAAAAGAAGTCGGCTTCAATGGGTATTCTGTAGACCCTCTTGACTGCCCCATCTTCGCTATCATCCGAGTCAGTCCCGTAGGCTGAGCTGCCGTCGTGTTGGTCAAGACCATCGTCCAGCTTTGTGCCTCGGCAAGCCTTTCAACAAACGAGGTAATCTGTCTCAGACCTGCCACGTTTTACCCTATTCAAGGAAATAATACTAGGGTCAGTGATCAATGAGCGTACAGTTATGGCCACAAGTTTGCTAAAACGATTACGATAAATAAGTAAATAAGCGTATCTGATTTGCTAGCATTTCTACAAGGTTAATTAAAAGGCAACGCGAGCTGCAAGGATAGACGATCCTAAAACAGTTTGATTTAATGACGCCAGAAAAAAAAGTCAGAATCTAAAAAACCAACCATCCGCGTCACACTGGCCAAAAAAATCACACCCCCAACGTCACTAGACGCCAGATTTCAAAGATCCTCATCAATAATTGAATTTATATCATTATACATATATGTTAGTACACCCATGGCTGCGACGCCAGAAAATGAAGACCGCTGGCGTCTACAGACGACGAGACTCCTGGTTCCTGGCATTAGGGCGCCAGAAGAAAAAGGCTTAACGGTAGCTCTGTTGATAACAGTATTGACTTACTTGGAAGAAAAAGAGCTTTGGCTTCCCGATGAGGGATTTACACTGGTTTCCCTTGAGAGGTTCAATCAGTTTGTCAATCTCGATAGCATCGTCCACTCCATAGATGACGCCATCCTCGCCGTGACTTAGAATGGCCATCGCAAAACAATCGGCGCTCTCGTGAGACTCGGGCACGTCGTTGGAAACTGAACACATTATTGTTAACAATTAAAAACTTAATTCAAATACATAAATACGTACTAACTACTACTTGAAACATCAAATAATCATTGAATAAATTGATGTAAGAAATATGGCAGCCATTTTAATTCTGGCCTTAAATACATGCCTAGAGGATTGACGTCTCTGCATGTCTTTGGTGAGTACATACCTATTTGCATGAATTCGTTTGCGCATTAGCTGAACGTTAGTTCATTTGATTCATTGCAACAGTAGCACTAACATGTTATTACAATATGTAATAAGATGTATTATATTATAGCGGTCATTTAAAACTATTACGCAGCAATTCACATTCCTCAACGGCGCATTTCAGTTTCAATGCCTTTCGATTGCAATTCAGCTTTTGAACAGTGTGTGTTTCAGCTTCAAGGGCACTTTTAATTCAACACCATATTATATGCGTTAATCTTCTCAGAGCAAAATCGCGTACACCTATTTAAAAAGTTTTTTAATTAAAAAAAGCATAAAGCAGAATTAAGATCCAATGCATTAAGATCCAATAAATTTAAGCAAAAATTTAATAATTCAAATTTAAATCAATATGAACATTACCTAATAACTGCAAAATTTTATTCAACTTACTATCAATTACCTGAATATCTAACAGCACAATTTAATTCAACTTACCATCAATGACCAGCTGCAGCATTTGCGTCGTTGTCTGATTCTTCACGACGATCACTTGGAAATGGAGCGCCTCAAAGACGGCCTTGAGATTGTCGGCGTCCACGTCCGTGCCCCTCCTCACACCCCATCCGAGGTGGCGGTGGAACGTCTCGTTGTTCACGATGATCATCTTGCCCCGCCGTGCGTGCGTCATCTTGTAGATGTTCACCCAGTCTGCACGGTCACCGTCACGCGACAGGCGCTTGTACGACTCTACTTGAGCGGAAGTACCGGTACTCTTGGAACTGAAATACACAAAATTCAACGTCAAAACCACAATGTAGTGTAGAACTACGTAGGCAGCATTAGCAAGTGATGGGTGGACTTTAATCTGTAAGAGTAAGTAGGAAGCATAGTGATCCGCTGCTTCACTGAGAAAGCCATTGAAATTGGTTGATATGCACCTGATAATGTATGCACATGACGAATATTACCTACACGTTAGCTGACAAAATAGAAAAATTATTGTAAATTTTGTGAAATGATCAGTAATTGGCGACAGTATAGTAAATTTATGAATGCCATTGCTGATGTCATGATTTATTGCATATATTTTGGCACAGGCCTACGGACGTCCCGCAGCCACGATTCAAGCAAATGATGTTTTTTCCATCTCGGTTTGCATTACATAGTTTTGGTGCGTTTCAAGTGCAGTGTACATACATACATACAAAACGCGAACCCATGACGATTATAAATCATTTTCTTAGGCTAGGCTATCTAGGCCTGCGTCTTGTGTTCCAAACCTACAATACATTGCAAATGAATAGAAATGGAAGCAATGAGAAAAGCGTTTACCGAAACATTGTCAAACCAAATTCTCGATGTCTCTTGTATTATGTTTATACTAAACTGTTGGCAAACTTCCAAATATTAGTCGAGTAATATTCTGAACACCGGTAGATTCTGATTCTCCGCTCACTTGAACCTGCATTTTGTACCGAGAGGTCTAGGCCGCCCGAGGCTCATTAGCAGCGAGTTGTGCGGCACGCCTGTATACGTGGCACTATAAAGAGCTGCTGGGCTGAAATTACCCAAGAGTTTGCACAGGCAACGGGATCTCTGCGGTTGCACGCTTCATCGCAGGAAATCCCCTTTTACTGATGATTCAAGTTCGCTGCAAATTCTCAAGGCAAACGTTGCATCATGCGTGCACAGTGCACGCGAACACTGTAGGCTACTACTGTAACTGTCTGCATGTAGCCTATTCCCGTCAGCTACATGTAGCTGCAGGCCGCTAGTCTGTTGAGCGGCGTTTAATGCGTTGCGAGGCTACCGCGCATCACGAGTAGGCGTACATTGTAGTTGCTAGAGCGAGTCCAATCATCATGGTCTCACTACCGGATAGGTCTATTGTGTCATGCAATCGACAACTGTTGGAGCCCACAGTACAATGGCCATACACTGCCAAATCGTCTGCACTAAGTCTTACAGTGCTTGTACAACGGTAATGCTTGACTTTGAAACTTTCATCGTAACCGGATGACTCGTTCAACCATCATGAGTCAAACTAGTCTCGAAAAGTTCACGACTTTTTATTACTCATATCGTCGTACACTATTATGCCTAAATCTTAATCGAAATTTCCGGTTTTGTGCCGTTTCGTTTTTCGACGCTTGAATTTTACCAAATATCGCACTCAAGAACATCTTATTCGCTTGAAGCAATTCAGTTGAAGTCAATAGGCCTAGCTATAATATTGCATAGGGTCCATGGGCATAAAGAAGGCTCTGTGTGCAAATGCCACCACCTAATTGGCTATGTAGGCCTACATTGTAGGTTACGTGTACACAGGGGCGTAGCAACGATTTTGGCGGTGGTGGGGACAAAATTATCAGAGAAGACTTTTTCTAAACAAAAAAATCAGCTTTCTCAAATAGCCTACAAATCTGTAACCAATTTGCCAATGAGGTCTACTGTAACTAAAACAGGCGAAGTTGCGAATTGGCTATATACGATATGCTGTAGGCTACATGTAGCAACAGTGATCATAACCATTGATCGCTCAGATGCTACGTGTATTATTTAGCGCTTATATTGGTTTTTTAGACAGAGCTCAAATTGTTATCATAAACGAATAGCATTTTGTACATGACATTGTAGCCTATTTCTGAGAACTTTACAGAATTCGGGTCGCGTTGATTTCCTATTTTGACTTCCTTGTTATCGGGGCTACACAATAGGACTAGGGCCTACATGTAGGCGATATGACATAATCGTACCGAGTTAAACCTAGGATTAAACACAACGATGACCGATGCAGAGACAAAGCATTAGTCATGATCTAGATTGTAGATTACATGACATAAGCTACTGAGTCCATTCTATCTAGCTGTGAATAGTGCACTGAAGGTTCACTGTAAGTTTATTGTTGATGATCAGCTGTCTCCATGTAGGAGTATGTATCCATTGAAAAAGGATACATAATTATTATGTTTGTTTTTTAATTTTAGGATGTATGTATTAGTGTGTATAGGCCTACAGTCTGGTTCTGTGCAGGAGAGCCGGCTCATAACCGCTCTCCCTTCTTTAGTCGCCTTTTACGCGCCCGGGGAGCTCTGGGCTGCAAGTCAATTCTTTGTTCCCCGACCAGCAGGGGGTATAATTATATACGCATTATGTATGTGTGTGTGTATGTATGTATTATGTGTATGTGCCATGTTTCATAGTAATGTCATACTATTACTAGATGTAGGTATGTTAATAAGTAACGAGTAATGTTATACTATTTATAGGTTAATAAAAAGTGTTGAATAAGCGTGAACAAATTCTAAAGGGGGTCCTTTACTTGGCTCAGTTTTCAAAACCGATTAGGCCTATAGCTTAGACTAGCCTAGCCTTGTCCTAATCGACCCTACAGGGCACGCTGCTTCAACCTTCAGCGTCGATTCATGTGAACGAAAATAATAAAGCTGTGTGCTTAGCTACTGACGCTAATAGCACGCTTAAGCAATAGCCTTAACATTGAATTTCACGCTCACACTGAACTTTTTCCAGAAATGCATAGCTTCTGACAATGACATCAACTTGACGCAGTCAACTACATGTACGCGCAGTCATCATTCATGATAGCGCGCCACCTTGAGCACAAATTTCCGCTTCAGGCTGTTGCGCATTTTTCACATGGATTTAATTGGTTTAATAACGGCATGCAAATTATTCGCTTGCAAACAATTAAAAGCCATATAGTCAAAAGTGTGCGTAATCTTAGTTATTATTAAATGGTTCTTCATTTCTAATAGACCATAATTACTCATTATAAATAAGTATGCCTAATCATTGACGCACTTATGCGCAAATGGTTATTCACGTCTGCAGAGACAATACCAGTAATTCACAATCTATTGAATTTCTATCATGTATTTGAATGAAGTTTGTGAACGATGGACAACAGTACAAGTAAACATTGCAGTGTCACAATGTCATTTCTGCATTAGCAACAGAACCTAACATATCGTTAATCAAATGCAGAGCCATAGATCTAACAAATGTCCGTAGCAGCAACTTCAAATGTAAATAGCCTACATTACAACGGTTTTCTGTAGAGCACTTCGCATAAATAATCTATATGCCAATGCACTAATTACTTTGATGAGAATGCTAAAAGCTACAAATAAAACCAAGAATAACACCAAATTTGAGAGAGATCACATATTATCAGCCCTGACAAGAATATTTATAAGGCAGCTGGACTTTCAGTGTTAAATCAACTGTTACATTCATAACATTCTGTCAGCTAGACCTCATTATTAAAGACAATTATAAATTAAGTCATGTAGATCTCTAAGGCTGAGTTTTTCTGTCAAGTGTTAAAATTTAATGGGAGATCATGACGTCATCACAAACAATGAGCTGAACGCTTGATCTATGGTTAATTTAGCGCCATGCTATTGGTTTTTGCAGATTAAATCCTTGATTAAAATTTTGAACACTAGATGGAAAAACTCGGCCAAAATGTTTAATCGGTGATGATCTCAGTAGTTCATTCAGCATAATTAATATCCATTCAAATAGCCATTTTAACACTTACAATAGGCCTACTTTGTCATATAACTGATCCACAGAGGAGTAATGTGCATAATTAAAGACAATTGTAACCAGATCAATGCAATGCAATCAGTGAAAAGGATCAAAAATGTTTAACATTAATGTAATGTTTTATGCAGAGAAGTACAATTTACAAAACGTCAACTACTTAATAGGTCGATGAAATGCTTATTTTAATTAATCCTTGAGTTTAAATTGTCAATCCTTGAGTTTTAATTAATCCTTGACCTTTAAATTAATCCTTATTTTAATTAATCATAAAATGAGGCTTAATGAATTTACAATTTAAAAAAATAAAAAATAAATGAATCGTTTAGTAAAACAACTGAAGTATGATACATTAAGGTATGATACCTAAACCAACTACGAACTATTTGTTGAATACAGACGAACAATGTATCTTTTTTTCACATCATTCAAAATTTCTTATCTTAAAGAAGGCTATGCTTTTTCAATAGCACTGAAATTCATTCATAATGAGAACATTTAGCAAATCAACGTTATCACAAAATGCACAAAATATAATCTTTTAGATTAGAAAGCAGATCTGACAAAAATCATACATGATGACATTTTGTAAGAGAACGTTACAAGATATCAACTCTACTAAGCACTGAGTCGCATATTAATAATTATAATCAACGAGGAAAAAACAGATCTCTATCAAAAGTGAGTAAATTAGAGGCTAAATTATTGATATTTCTAATCTAAATTCCTTCAGATCCAATTAGAACATATTGAAGATCATAATAAAAAATCCACAGTACAACAGTACCATATTCAATTTTGAACATCAGCTCACTTGCATTTAAATAAATTGGATCACATTGTTCAATAAATCAAAAGCTCATGCATAAAATGTGTTATGGAAGGCCTACAGTTGTATAAAGACATAGAAAAAGTCATTGTAGACATTCAATTGTAGATATCTGACATGTTCAGTTCACTGTCTCATATCAGCGACATTGTGACAAAGTCACTCGAATCTGAAGCCTTGAATATAAAAATGAAAATTGATCATCCAATTCCATTCCATCAGCTTCACAAATTAATACATTGTAATTAAACTGAAAAGCTCGCTCCTCCGTGGTCCTATTATACAGTTTATCTGTAGAAAAGTCCAAATGTCCGATTTGCGAAGCTACAGAGCGCAGAACAGTGACAACACAAATATCAGAAGAACTGATACTGATTTCATTGTCATTTGTCTTTTGGTTGTTCTTTTTCTTTGTCGCCTTCCACAGCTTGCAAATAGTAGTCAAGTCAGTTCAGTATCTACACTTAGTAACTTATGAATTGATCTACATCATAAGCCGCGTCATGTTCGCTCAGTATCGCTTCAATAACACTGGTCGCGCGCACGCAATAACTGTTTCACAACAAGCAATGCCGCAAAGAGGTACGTCGTCAAAACCGATGACGTCATTGATTTGCGAGCACCGTTGTAGTATTGACAATAGGGACACTGGAAGGATCCGCAGACCTGGCAGATATGGTACTGGAAGAGAGTGTATGTGTTGTATGCACTCAGCTTCTGCAATCCTGTTAACAGATCAATGATTATTTTATTAAATTGTGAATCAAATTACTGCCCACATGTTATGTACTTAATGGTGGTGAATAAGTGATGAATATCTTAGTACACACTAATTCATTCGTGCACATGATTATGACGTTTTATATTTGATTTAAATGTAGCAAAAATTAAACGCCGAAGGAAGAAATTAAATTGAAATGATCACAAAAGACCAGCATTCATTTGGTGAACACATAAGCTGTGCTAGACAATGCATGCGTGCATAAATGTAAATCTGCATATCAGAGTAATAATCTTAGCATAAATAATTCCAACATTATGTGAGCAATATTACAGTACAATCTTGCATTACACAAAACATCTTCATTGTATTATATTAAGCTTTGTTTTCAAATTTAGCTATTGCTGTAAAGTCTGTCATTACAGGAAAAATAGCAATAATCCTTATGCAAAATCATAAGTTTAATTTGCTGTAATGACTTCTTAAAGATTTCTTCATACAGCACAGATATTACTGCACACCGCAGATATTAATGGCATTTCTAGCCATTTAAATTTCTCTCTATCGCCTAGCATTCAATAATATACAAGTCGCATTCCGCCTATGACTAATTCTACAACATTGCGACTGTAATCCTGAACCAATGTTTGTTCCGCATTGTCATCATATTTTACGATCGTTGGCAGTTCTGCTGCTATCACCAATCATAAAGTAAACAGTTCGTTCCGGCTCAGAGCTAAAAGCATATCCAATACGTTTACAACATGATGCAATGCCGCAAAGAGAACTACAAACTATATATCAATATAAATCTTATTTGGAAAGCGTTCATTGACAGAAGTTCTGCTTCTATCACAAATCATACAGTAAACAGTTTATTCCGGCTCACAGCTAAATGCTTATCGGACACATTTGCAACATAATTGGGAACAGCAAATAATAATTGATAGTAATTGATTGTACAGACCGGTTTCCGCGTACTCTTGAATCATGAGCAGATGCGCTATGGATGTATTGGCACACGGATACCATCGATCGGCCACAAAACTGAAGCACGTATCGTTTGTGCCAACCTGCCCACACACGCAATCGATTAGATCACAATCATCGTCTTTTTTCACATTCATTACTTCATCATAAAATGTTATTACTGGAGTCCATTTTGCAAAGCAAAGCAGCAAGGCAGTAGCTAAAGTAGAAATATCCACGTAAAGGCATGTGCCTAGCCCAACCCTAACACAGCTATTGAGGCAATATAAATTTCACTATGGAATAGCAATAAATGTAACAAATGTAACAAATCAAATGTGGGTTCAATAAAAAGAACATGTAAACAGGAAAACTACAAGAAACAAAAAACTGGAAATATGCCGGCACAAGCTGAACGAGTCGTCTACTGAGATTATAATTATATAAAACAGTTGAAGCTTTGTTTTTAACAATTCTCAAAACATCCAAAGCGATGATTAGCGACAACTTATGTGAAGAGAAGACGAGTGAAAGATTAGCGCACACAACGCTTAACTTAAACAAGTAGTTGTAAAATAGTTGCAAGTATTTAAAACACTGGTCTTGTGTTAAGAGCCCAAAATATTTCCATTGAAAAGATATATATAAATCTGCGTCTATTATAGTACTAAACCACGGTTCAGTAACCATATCAGAAAATTGACGAAAATGACAAAGATGTCATTAGATAAACATTTAATCACCCGTACAACAAAAATATTAAGAGTTACTTACATATTCGAAGAAGGTGACGAGCTTCTGGTCGTAGAACTGGACACGCTGGAGTCCAACAAACCCGGCGGAATACATCCACTCTATGGTGTCACGGCTGATGATAAATCCTGTCGGGATTCCCACGATCACGTTCGCCATGCCACTTGTCGGAGAAATGTCCGTTCGAAGCCAACTGAAACGATTTAACGCCTTTGTGACTATATTTAATCAATGTGTGCTATAAATATAAAATTGTTAATACTAGGACGTTTCATAAGCAAGTTCTAAAAACTTACAAATCGGCAGGGTTTTAAGACATATTTTTGAAAAGCCTCTCGTATCCTAGGTAAAATAAAAAGTGCATTTTTGTCAAATACAAAACTGTTCAATAAATAATAGGCCTAAATTATAAAGAAAGAAATTGAGACCACAATATTCAAGATTAGAACAATATCTGAGAATACAACAGATGACAAGCCACGATTTTTGAACGCTTCGATACATGGTCTGTACATGAACCATTGTAGTGATTTAACTTCTACTCGTATATTCACAAGGACAAAATAAATAAATTCATTCCACAGCACTGACATTACCCCAACAAGTTGGTGAGCAAAGAATAGACTTGCGGCCCAGAGCTCCCCGGGCGTGTCATAAAAGGCGACTAAAAAAGGGAGAGCGGTTTTGTGGCGGCCCTCTAACACAAAACCGGACGGTAAGAGTCTTTGTTACTCGCACACCGGCCTTAAAATTCAACCCCACCACCACTGATCATCAACAAAGTGCATACCGGAAGCATATATTTAATTCCATGTGTGAGCCGTTTCGACCCCAGAACCGCTGCGATTCCAATCTGAGATCAAACGATTTATACATCGGTCCAATCTGTTCCACTTGGTAGATTTTCTCCAAATGCACCGTCGTGTCCATCTGCAAGTACAATAGGTTCAGCATTTAAACAGGTACTTCAGTATTTAAACAGGTATTCATTGTTCATGATTTTGATTGTGCGTTATTATAACAGAGTTCCTCGACAGTCTTGCGCACAATCAATTTTCTGAAAAGTAGGATTTGACATTGATATATGTTTAACGAGCTTAACATAAGAACATCAACTTTTGTGCTTTTTACGACTCGCCCGGGGAGCTCTGGGCTGCAAGGCAATTCACTGTTCCCTGGCCTGCAGGGGGTTTTAGTTTTAGTGCAGAGCGAGGTGCCTTAGTGGAAGTGATCTGGACTGAGAGTCCAGAGGACCAGGGTTTGAGTCTCGGCAAAACTATGAAACCGTGCGATACAGTTCCTTCAGCTGTCAAACCCATAAGTGTTGCTAGCAGATAATCGTCGTGCAGGATAATATATCATCCAGATTATGAAAGGCAATAAAAACCATATATGCCATAAAAAAGCCAGCTGCAATATATACGTCTAACCCGTGTTGACACGAATATTGCGTCACATACTTGCCTGTGACGCTTAATTTAGAATGAATGTAAAAAACTATGATTATTACTATTCTATAATAAAGACTTAAATAATTCTGCACACATGGATATGGTCAAGTTTCTTATCAGCGTGTCATTTCTCAACTTACTGCTATGTGAGCGTATCCCGTTCCAGTGGCTCTTGTCTTGATCTGGCCATAAGCAGGACTAACCTGAAATTGAATAAAAATAAACTTATTTGTGATATTACTTTCAAAATGTCACAATTTTCATATCAAATAATATTTTATTTTATTTCATAGCGAGGCAAAAGAGAATTAGAAATACATCTGGTATTAATTTATTGAATACAAAATCTTTGACTTCAAGTAATAAAGCACGCTTGTTTTGAACGAAATAGCCCTTACAGGCCAGGAACAAAGAATTGGCTTGCAGCCCAGAGCTTCCCGGGAGAGTCATAAAAGGCGACTAAAGAAGGGGGAGCGGTTCTGTGCCGGCTCTCTTGCACAGGACCGGCCTGCATAATTATAGTCTTTGTGCCACACATGGTCCCTAAACTCCCCCAAAAAAAATAAAAATTGAAGGAAATAATGACTGTCATCCTTGTTGCTGAAGTACAATTGCTTGACAATTAAGCAATTTATTACACTACACACTATAAAGTAATAATATTGTACCTTAAATGTGAAGAGATTAGCAAAGTTGGTTTTGTTGAGGTTCACTTTTTCATAAAACGTTGAATTTTGTGAACACACAAACTCCAGCTGCAGGTTGTAGAAAGCTCGGTTTGTTTCTCTATGAACAAACAATCAAAATGATAATTGTAACAAAATAGCATGTTAATTCTTGAAAAAACTGGCAGAAGAATAAGTAAAGATAAATCAGGTAATTGTCAAGGCGTTTAAACCACTCTCTATAGAGAATATATACTAACTCTAAATAGCAACATTTAAAATACAAATTCAATTAACTTTATAGAGATAAAAAAAAACTAATTAATAAATTGAAAGACTACAAAACTTGTAGAATGAATTGAGCCCGCTAGGTCGCTACAAAGCATAATGGGGAATTGCATTTGACAATCCCAGTCAAGTCACGGCAAAGGACAAATAAATGTACAAATAATCGCTAAATTAATATAATATTCTTACATATTCATAGAAAACGATCTGAGGCTTCACTGTTTGGACAACTGACTTCACATTTATTAAGTAACATCAACATTATAACAGAAAGGCCAACATACCTGTAGGAAAACTCAGTGAGGGCTTCCAGAGCCAGCAATGTGTCCTGATACACACAATACACACATCATTTCAGTATGCATCATGCAATGACAGCAAGGCACATATAAGCAGTGCTCAATTTTGCACTATTCTCTTAAATAACACAAAGTCAATATCAACCTAAAACACACTTTTTGGACGATTAAATTTAAAAGTCAATTAAGAGAAAACTGCCTTTCCCCTCCATGAATCCCATCCTCATCCATCCCATCCTCCGTCATGATCGCGCGCTTTGTAACCACATTCTGCATTTACGCAGCGGTAGGCCTACCGAATAAACTGAACATTTGAGCTTAATAAATTATTATTTGAAACAAAGAGGATCTCGCGTACCGAGCTGGAGGACCAGCCCATGAGATGATTGTGCTGCGCATCGATGAACTTCATGATTGGGAGCGAGGCGGCGAACTCGTTGTGCGCGAGGTAGCAGAGCATTGCATAGGACGATGCGCTGACCGCGTAGCCGACGTTGGGGTGAAACTGGCGCTCATACTGAAACTCAACGTTGTTGATGCGCTCGGAAGGGTTAGGCGCGATGGGGTACTGCGACCAGTACAGGTACTCGTCTGCGCACGGACAGAAAGCGCTCTTTTACATCAAGCAGAAAAAAAAAAGAAAAAAAAAAAGTAATCCATGTTTTCACACAGGTTTGGACGTAAGTGCCCTGATGAGGACTGCTGGAGCTGAGTTTTTATGGCCAGATGCCCTTCCTGACGCCAACAAAATTAATAATTATCTGTTACGAGGTTAGCACCTAGCGACACTTGTGTGTTTAACAAAATAACGCTATGGTTTCATAGTTGCCGGCGCGGGGACTTGAACCCTGGCCCTCTGGACTCGAAGTCTGACGCCATAACCAGTACACCACAGCGCCTCGCTACATCAAGCAGAACTGGGAGCAAAAAGAATTGAATTCTCAAACATCTACATTTTATTATAGATATGACTTCGGATTGTTTCTATGCACACCGATAGCCTATTTTAAGCACAGCACGAACACTGTATAACATCAATTGTTATGAAATTCTCTCTCTGTCTCAGTGTGTTTTGTGGCAGCATTCCTGCCAAGCGGGGTAGGCCATTCGCAGCAGCGGACACAAACCGCGCGTTCCGACCCCACGAAGGTGCATCGGGAGGAACCTTTAGTGTGGAGAATGCTGAATTAATGACTCGGATGACTCGCTCCAAAGACTCAAGGGTAAAAACTCTGCCTTCACCTTCCCAGCCACGGCAGGTTATCATCCTGCAGCCTTGCTTCTCTCTTCCCGCGAACAAAAATAGATAAATATTAACAAATATACTATTTTTAATTCGATATATAAAACTGGATTGAATGCGCACCATCAGGTACTGCTGGTTCAGAGCACTAATGATCATCTGGAAGTATAATACTTTTCAATAACTTTCGCAAAAGAAATCGCGACGATATCCGAGACGCTTACTTTGCAGCGCCATGCCCTTCATGAGGTTGTACGCCGTGTCGCGGTCCTTGTGCTGGGCGACCTGCAGCGCGTAGGCAGTGATCGTCATCTGGAAGGGGTCGGTGATGCTGCCGAGGTAGCTCGCCAGGTAGTTGGCCCCTGACATCCTGCCCCTGTCCGCGCGCTGCTTCGCCTCCTGCATATACGAGGCATATAAATGAGTAAAATAAGTGTACGCTTACTCCGCTGTCTCAAACATTTGTCGCGATATTTTACGAAATTTTAACAATAGCGGGGAATAGTTTAATTTCTTGATACAGCTTGAAACTACATGTACATCAAGTATAATTATTATTCATGAATTATTCAAGTATTTAATTATGCATTATTCATGTATATTATTCATTTATTATTCAATTATTTTTGTGTATTGTTCACTAATTGCAGCAAGAAAGGAAAATTATTGGACAAAATATTAAATGAGAAATAATTGTTATAAACTGACCAGTCATAAAATCACATAGCCAGTAGGGTATAGTACATCATTTGCTGAGTTGATGTACATAATTATGTCTTATCTACATGTATGTATGCAAGTCTAAATATATGTATTTGGATATCAAATATCAAGTATAGACACATATCAAATATGTACTTCTGGCTATAAAATTCACACTAAAAAATGCGAAAAAAACGAAGCCAGCGAACGTTCAAGCTAAGTAATGCCACGGCTGTTCGCTACAAGTTTATACGGTGTTTACATATGCAAATGCGTGCCGGAATAAGACTTCTCGCTCTTTGTATAAATTCCAATCAACAAGAAATGACAACGAGCATGTGAATATGTTCGCCAAAAAAAGAAAAATATAGAAGATGATATAGAGTCATAAAATAAGAAAATGAAGAAGTGCTTACGCCGGTGAGACGAGTGGCAAGCGAGAAGGAGATGACGACGTGCGCTGTGGTCGCGATGTGCAGCGTCTGCGTCACATTATTGCGATCAGTTGTGTTTGGCTGAAAACAAAAACAAATCAGCTGTGACAGCAAAGGATCATAAAATACTGCACTACGATTGACGTCTGTCATTGTTGTGCCAAGTCAACCGATTCAATGCACGAAATAATTGGCTTACTACTCGCTCAATATCCAAAAGAATATTGTTACTCTCAGTTCGATGTTTCAATTCAAAAATTGAACACAACATTTGGGAATCGCTAGCTAGACGAGCATAAGAATGATCAACTGCAATAGAACTAGTGAAAAATGGCTAAGCATTCTTTGAAAATAATCCATAACTTCCTTTCAAAAAAAATTGATCACACTATTGATAGTTAATATAGTTAACATAGTTCAATGTGACAACTTGAACTTGAGAATAATTACCAGAAACGATCGGTCGTAGTAGTACTCGGACGTCTCTATAAAGGCACCGCTATCATTCTGCTGTTTCGACAGCCATATAGCCATACGGTTGAGAATCTCGACGTCGACGTAGAGTATCTCAGCCCACTGACTGATGAGGGCATTATGCAGCGACTTGAGAACCAATGACGTCACGCTGCAGTGAAAAACGAATAGTCCTATTTTGTATTAATAACAATAATAATGTCCGTATCGGCATGTAATGACGGCATCATCGCGGAGCTCCAACCGCGTGGGCACCCATCAGTTTATTGACAAAAATTCAAGATGAAGGGTAAGGAGACAGGGTGCAGCATATAAGGATCAGATCATTTCATGTACCCGTCGTGGCGGATACATGAAGCAGAAAAGTTATTTACAGCGGAAAAGCTGCTTTTTCAAACCAGACAGAAACAAAGGCAATGCAGGACAGAAGCGGAGTGGGAGAGATGATAAATTTTAATTGGCATGCGCAGCTAAATCAAATGTTGACAGCCATTTGTCGAACGTAATAACGTTTGAAATATATAATTGCTTTCACTATGTCAATACCAGCAGCTAACAATGAAAAATTAATAATTTGTATCAAATCTAAACTTGACAATAAACTTCAAGACAAAAACATTTCCGTTTATATTTTTGTCAACTTTGAAATTTTTTACAAATAAATGCCGCTTTCTTTTCCTTTATTTCGTGATCAGTGGTTCAAGTTCGAGACAACCTGGATGGAGTCTTCGTTCAGTGAAATAATATATCAACCATGCCATGCAAACAACACTCAAATAAAAAGGGATTATCAATTACCGCACGCTAGGTGTTGGCGCGCGTCTGAACATTCTGTATGAGCCGTCATGCTGCATGTACGCATACTGACGCGCCAGCACTAAACAGACCAAGCAGCACATAATCACAATAAAAAAGCATCAAATTTAACAAATCTTCATGATTCTTACACATGCTGAATCACATATCAATGCTACAGATCAACCAATAGTGAGCTAATGATGTCTAAAAAATGAAACACGCATTTTTATCAAAAAAACTCGCAGAAAATACAAGCTAGCAAAAATGGAAAAATTTCACAAAAATTTTTTTTTTTCTTTTCAATTTTTGCTAATTCACATTTTCTGCAGAATTTCAGATTCGCAATTAAATCGAATTCCCATTTTCTAATAGAAGGGCTTAGTGCATGGACTAGGCAAATCGGCAAGTCGTGTATACGGTTTATGACTAAAATCTGTTTAAATTGCTTACAACTTAGTAGTTCATAATATTTTAAAGAATTGAAGGCAATTGGGTACTTAATCAAATAGATTTTCCCTGCGCAGCGTGTTCCGGATGATTCCAGCAAATTCGGATACGCCATCGAAATCTTTAAATGAGTTTAATCCAGTTCATGTTTTTTGGGCCTTATTTTTTTTGGGCCTTATTTTTTTATACTTATGTTTTTGGGCTTATAAAGCAAATGCATTAAGTCCTTTAATTAGAAGGAACACGCTACTATTCGCTGACCGGTCTGCATGTACTCGAGGGTCCTATCAAGCTCCTCCTGCTTGAGTAGCTGCAGAGTCTGCAAATAGTTGATCGTCTGCAGATTAACAGCAAACTCAAACACGTAGCCCTCTGCCGAGTCGTGGTAGCCGTACATCGTGTTCTCCGCGTTCAGGTGATCGGCAAATATACCCGGAGACACCATGTCGCCTGCGAGCGGAGAAATGTTAGAGGACATCGGTATCTATTGTCAAACAATGAACGAATCTGTTGGATGATAAATAGGGTTTAAAAAACAGAATATACTAGATAAAAAATAGATATACAACATAGATCACATAGTTTTGTCATAATATTGCGCTAACTTAACTCTCTCTAGTGCACTGTCAAACAGCACGTACTTGGCATACAACTTCTTCACACCAATCGGTCCTCCGCCATTCTCTTCATATTTTCATGCAATTTTCTTTACGATAATCTCTTCATTCCCCTTGTCCTCAATTCTTCTCTCCAGTACAAAGAAACGTAGCACATTCCATTGCCATTTATTTGATGCGGAAATGTATGGATTAGGAGATCGATGAGAAAGCTATAGAGGGAGACCGGAAACGACGTAGAAAGACTTGACAGAGGATATGACTAAAAGATTAAGATGTGAGAATGCGACGGATAGGATAAAGTGGAGGGAGGGTGTCTATGGCAGAAAATGATACACAGAAGAACTGTGTAAGCGGAGAATGCAGCAACAAAAAATAATTATTATCCTGCTGTAATTATAACTATCATATCTCTGACCATAGATGTAGAGAGTGGCTTCGTTTGAATAAGGAATGTAGAGCAGGTCTCTGGTCCCTGGGTCCACAAATCTCTCCGAGATGTTGATCTTCAGATCAGGAATGATGAGCGAGCCGGAGTTGACGAGATCCACCAGGTACGGAGTGTGGCGGATACGACCAATGACGCAGTCATACTGGAAAAACCCACAGATTACAATGTGAGGCAATTTAACCCTATTCGTCAGCAGCTCAAGCAAACTTCTGGTCAATTTTTTTAAAACAGGACATCAAATTTCAAATAACACACTTTGAAAGCCTTGAGACAAATCACAATAAATAAAATATGATTAAGTAAATTTGATATATCAAAACTCAATCACTTCATCGTAACAGAGAGATGTAAGCAAAGAGTTGAGAATTTTGAGTTAAGATTTTAAGAATTTCACGCAGCGAGTTAATCGCCAAGAAAAGAATTGTGAGATACTTACAAATAATGGAAAAGCAACTATACACAGCTAGTATATTTACAAATTAATATATATTAAATTTAAATTTCAAAGACAAATATTAAGAGGCAGATGTGCAGCTTTACAAATCCATCAGAGGTAAAGCTGCATACCAAACCCCAAGTCCTGCACGCAGTCCTTAATAAGGAGACGATTGACTTACCGTAACCTTCATGTAGACCTCCTCATAGTCGATCCTCTGACTGCTATACGTCGAGATGCGCACCAGGAGGTCTCCCGACTGTATCACCGGTACAATGGGTAGCAAGAGGTACGTGGCAGTCATGCCACCCTTTATCTGCAATCAACAAACATAATTATTGAATCAGAAAGGATTAATAAAAAATAGTCCACCCATTGCACTCAGAGTGGAGTTCTTTCCCACAATTGCACTCTGAGTGGGAGCCGGCCAGGCGATCCCTGCTCTTATATTTTTGATAGACATCGACACATATTTATATTTTAAATAGACATAGACAGAGATCGATTTTGGCAGATATCTTAGTCGTGAATGCGTCTCTAAAGAATGCGAGTAACAACATATTGAGAGATGACCATGTGTTCCTGAGTCAAAATCTATCGCATTAATTAGTAAAAAATAGCTTGATACAAGCATTTGTTCCAATTACAAGTCTAATACACAGGACACAAACTTACAGAAACCATAGTTTGGACATCTCCCATGAAGGTTCGCGGAGCATACGACACCACGTATCCAAAATCCTCAACTATGATGAACCTGTAGCTCGGATCTTCATGCAGCAATACCAGTATCTAAAACAATAATACACATACCTATGAAATCTTCAAGTGAGCGCCAAGAGTAGTACAATTGATTACTCTCAGTGCCGATAGGGAAAAGCATTGAATTCTAACAATTTATCTCAAAAAATACAAATTTCGCGTAGTTTCCGTTTGCAGTAAAAGTTACAAAAGTGAAACCATAAACATGTAATAAGAATATAGACAGGTCAACAGTCACAGCTGTGCAGATTTTAAAGTAAAAATGAAAAAGTAGTAAAAAGAAAGAAAATAAAAACTTAATCTAACGACATGTTGAAAGAAGACCCTGTTGAGCTTGTAATTCCTGTTGAGTCCACTTGAGCTTTAAGCACATGGCAATAATTGTAGCCCATCTTTAATGAATGAATGAATTAATTAATTTAATCAGGCACAATGCAAAACGAATGGTGCACGGATCCCACCTCCATGTCCTGGTCCCAGTAGTTGTAGATGTCTAGACGCAGACCGATCTGCTCCCCGCGACGGATCGCGTCTGGATGCTCCACCGTCACAAAGAACTTGCGAGTCGTGTCGTGCTGCGCAAACAAATGGATAATTTATTGCGTTTTCAGAGAGTAATTTCAATTATATATTTCCCATTATATTATTACTTATTACTAGACATTAGAAATGCTAAGTCCCTCTTCTTGTTTAAATCCAGCCTAATAACTTATTCTTTGAAACCGCTTTCCCTGTGTAGTCTGCTGCGCCTCTCACGCACCAACGATTGAAGGAAACGCTGCTTTTGTTTATTTAAGTCAATCAAACAAAACTCACACAATGAAACCTATATAGAATAAATTAATTTAATCTCCTGTCAATGTATGAGCATATTTATTCAAATCCTTTATTTATGATAATTACTATCAAATAATTCACATATGAAATTTCCTCTTCATTCTAAGCACCTAAATATATTTTTGTATTCCCCATTTAATAGCAAGGCGATCGCATTAATTATTTGAATAATATTCAGCTGGAGAGCTTGACATACCTGTATCCATTCCTTGCAGATGGAGAAGCCCTCGTCGGGGTGCATGAAGTATGCGCCGAGCACCAGGGGGTCCATCAGCTCATCTTGCTGCAGACGGATCTCACCTTGACCTATTTGTCTGCAACCAATCGTCAACAGACGTATCTCACCCTGACCTACTTGTCTGCAATCAATTGTCAACAGGCGTACCTCACCCTGACCTATTTGTCTACAGGCCAATAACCGACAGTTGTGACGTTAATCTCAAATTTATGTAAATATCATGCTTCGGTATATCGAGTTGGCTCAATATAAACAAAACAAAGCTATAAGGATAGGAGTGAATTTACACTGCTACTGCTGCACTAAATCACGTTATTCAGCCGTTATCAATTTAAGATACGCCTCAACTCGACATAGCTGGCCTATTCAAATATTCCCAAAAATTAGTAGCAAGTTATTCCTTAAATCCTGACAATGCACGCATGTAATGAAAATTGTAAATTAATTGTGTAGCGCTAAATGAGCAAAAAATAATTATTTAAATGTTTTGCTGTTTGCTGAAAAACGTTAAAAATTCAAAATAGAAAGTTCATCTTGGCTAATCAAAGTCAACGAGCAACCAAAATAACCCCAAAATAATGCAATTTTTTTTGTTACAATTGTCAAATATGGATGTATCCAAAAAACATGCTAAAATTATATCATTATCGTAAGACAAAACTTTACTTGATATAATGTGTTGTCCAGAATGGGATCCAGTTATCCTGGTATCGACTGTTCCAGAACAGAGTCGACAGTTCGTTGGGGCGAGGCTTGTAAACCTGATCAGGGGGAAGTGGACCTGAACGCAACATTCCACCGGGTTGATACAATCAATAGCTAAGAACTTATCTGCCTCAAAATAAAACTTTTTGACATATTTAATTCGGTATCATCAAAATCTTTGCATTAACTGCAGGGCCCAGTCATCCAACCTCACTACACCTTGCAGTCCTACATCATACTCAAAAATAAAATTAGGTCATGTAAATAATTAAGAGAGAGAGACATAAAACACAGCAGTTCCGTACGTTTTGCAGTAATCATAATTTTTTTAATGTTAACAATATGAGAGAGATACTATAAAATAAGGCACTACAGAAAGGCTACTTACAGGCTATCTCGTCGTAACCGTCACTGCAGTCAAATATCCCATCGCAGGCCTTGTCCAGAGAGTAGCACTGGTAGGCCATCGGACAAATGCCCAGACCCAACGATCGATTGCACGGAGAGAAATCTGAAATACAAAATGTTATATAGCCTAAAGGCTACACAGTATTGTGCATTTTCTTCACATATGATATTGTTTCCCTTTTTGATTGCAACTATTCGCCCGTCGTCGTGGACACTTGCTCGTCGACCGAGCATAGCGCAATGGAATACGTTCCGCCATTTCCTACCATTTCTCTCTGTCCTACGCTTTCTGAACAGTCCGCTATTGTGTGACGCGATACCGATCTTCACGCTGGTCTATCACGTGTTGCAAGAACAACCCCTGGGCAACTTTCAGTCCCCCGGTGGGTCTATTAGGCACAGCTGACTCGCAGAGATCATTTACTTTACATTGCCTTTAGTTCCTCGTTTTTCATGGCCAGTAAGTCATTTTAACAATGCACGAATGGCTTGAAGGCATGTTACACAATTCTGATCACCCAGGAATTACGAGGGGAAATCAAAAAAGAAGTTAGTAAATTTTTTATTTCGAAACCGAAACAGTTACACAAAATCGGAAATGTACGCTTGAAAGCGACATTGTTTCTTCACTTTTCGACGTAATCA
>JAQIWG010001893.1:0-22368 GCA_034695025.1 Chamaedrilus cognettii | reverse complement strand
AAAGGTTCAGGTTGGACACAGGAAAATATTTTTTGGAAACAGTTGTGGATGAGTGGAATCAACTTCCCGATAGCGTAGTCCAGGCAACAAGCGTCAACGCCTTGAAAGGCAAGCTTGATTGCTTCCTAAGTGGAACCAGGGGATTGAAATAAGCAGCAACGTTTTTTCCCCATTTGAGCCGTCAGCGGGGTCGGGGAGAGGGGGGCCTCGGGCGGCGACAAGGTAAAGGTAAACAAGGTAAACAAGACTCAGTAGCATTGACTCTTTTCCCCTTAACCTGTCACCCTTTCCCCGTCTAAAACGTTCTTAGGAATGGTGAAGCCTGCGCATCTCAAGATAAATGGCTGCAAGCTTACATTTATTTAGTGAACAAAATCTTTCCTAATCTAAAAGAAACTTTTAGCGTCTGTATTTAGTACTTTAGCAAATTATATGTGGACAACTCGCTGATTCAAACGGTATATTATCGCTCAAAATATGAGCGTTAATAAAGCCTAAGTCCTTCAAATATTTAAAGGGAGGGGTGTGTATCTTGTTTAGTACTTTTTCAGTTTTTGATACTCATGAAATAACATGCAAGTGGTGGTTAATAGCTTGACCATTGTCTGCAGGCTGCGCGCTTTAAAATAGCAAAGGAATGGCAGTAATTCATGTTCTGCTATTAATAGATTTTAACAGAATCCTAAATTTAACCCTAAACCAGCCAAACTTTACCTAAATCCAACTTGAATCGGTTATTGTTTGGAAAGGACAGCAACAATGCAGGGTAGTATAATTGTAACATGCAACGTCCTAGTCCTATAACTAACCTAGCCCTAACCCTAAACTAGCTCATACCCTAACGGGGCTCTAACGCTAACTTGCTAACCCAAACTGGAAACCTAAGCCCAATTGGAAAAGATTTTTTTCTCGGTCGGATGATTGACAGTTTTGTTATATTATATTTGAGTAGGCGTGATCTAATTTCAGACTCACCTTTAACTCGACCTCCTTTTGTCTGCTGTAGGCCACTGACTATTGATCGTCGATCCGCACTGATAGTCGGATAAGCAAGATTGACCTGGTAAGATCGATTTGGAAGACTCAGAATTTAACATTATGTTTTGCTGTAGGCCTACACACTTCCTCATGTGAAGTGCTTGCTGACCAATGGCTGAGAGCAGCAGCCTTGCGACTGAAGGCCCATCCTCCCTTCTCACGGCCCTCGTGCTGCTTCTCGCCTCGCTCACCCTCTACCTCGTCTACTGTCTCTACCACCGCGCCCCTGCCCACCGAGCCCAGAGGCCCCTCGCACGACGCCCTGACGCCCCCACCACGGCCCACTGCGCGTCCCCTGACTGCGTGCGCTGTCAGCGCTACGATTGCGTGCGCGTCGAGGCGCGACTGAAGCTGCGCGCCTTCTCGTCATTCAACGGCGCTGAGGGACTTGAGCGCGTTAGCGCGGGGGTGTGCGATGACCGTAGTCTGCTTCCCTCTCCTGGCGAGGGTAAGCAGGCGCCAAGCGTGCACTACGTGCCGGGGCTAAGAGCCCGTCCCTGGTGGGGCGAGGGGGGGGAGTTCTCTAGGGATCTGCGGCGACTGGAGCGACAGTGGGTGGAGGTGGGGGAGGAGGGGGCGGCGGTGTATGGGGGCAAGGACGCGCGCTGGACCCGCAACAGCACGGAAGGGGGGGAGGGCATGTGGGCTGTCTATCGGCTCTACGACCAGGCTAGTGGCAGCCTGCTCCTGTAGGCTAGGTGTACATGGTACAGGCTAGTGGCGCCTGTGCAGGTTAGAAGCTGTACAGCTAGTAATGTATATAGGTGTGTGTGTGTGGCTGTGTATTGTGCTGCGTGGAGACGAAGGTTAGGCTTTCAGGCCGCAGGTTTGCAAGCTATTTCCTGGCAACGTGGCTGCTAGACTGCGCATGCCAACACGCGTTAGCCGGTTGCCAAGCCATTGTCGTGGTGTGCGTGTTGCGATGGTATGCGTGTGTGTGTGTGCAGGGTGTGAGACAGACAGACCACTGTCGCGCGTGTCCCCTCACCGCTGCCCTCGTTGAGTCTCTCTCCTCGTTCATGCGCTCTTCTCTGTTTGGCAATGCCTTCTTCTCCGTCCTCCTCCCCGGCACATCCCTCACCCCTCACTGCGGGCCGACCAATGCCAGGCTGCGCTGCCATCTAGGTCAGTGGGTCAGATAATCACTGTGACGGTACTCCAGATAGGCTCGACTCTGGCTGTTTGACTGGGCTGTGCCCAGTCACAGTCACACCCTGTGTGACTAGGGTGTGTTTAACTCCAGCTCGTTGGATGGTGGGTTATTGAACGTTGATATTGTGTGAGTGGTGCCATGTGGTAGGGGCAATGACATGCAACTGGAGGCATCTGTGGTTTGCGTAAGTGCAAATTTTGCCTATCTGCCAATCAATGTTCCCATTAATTTTGGAGTCTGTGAGTCGAGTGAAAAAGTGGTGTGCACACTTGATTGATGTCCTATCACTCGACTTTTCTGAACCTGATTTGTTTCTTATTTATTTCTTTGTGTCCAAATGTCCAAAGTTTAAGTTAAGTTCTATTAAGTGCAAGAAAACGCGAGAGGGGGGGGGTAGGGGGCGTGCTGGCAGGTATTTATGAAACCATGTTTAACAGTCGATCTCGTCAATGTTGGATTCATCAAACACCGCTTGAAAGTTCAGTACTTGCTTTAATCTTTCCTAGTCTTTCAGGTCAGCGGAGATAGGCTTACTTGCACAAACAACCATGCTCACAATTTTGTTTTAGCAAGGCTAATTTTTTTGTGCGGCGTTTGTTGCAGGGCTGGTGGTGCCCCCCAACACGGTGCTGACAGTGGGGGGGGAGGCGAGGGCCTGGCGCCCCGGCTGCTGCCTGCTGTTTGACGACTCGTTTTCTCACAGTGCGCGTCATGAGGGCGACGCAACCTCTGACTCCAGGGTCGTCCTCGTCATTGACCTCTGGCACCCCGATCTCAGTGTCAAGGAGCGACATGCACTCACTGACATCTTCCCTGCTGGCCAGCAGTAGCTGCAGCAGTCAGCTGCAGCAGTAGCTGCAGCAGTGGCGCCTTTTATTGAAAGAATTTGCATAGAATTGAAAATTTATTCAATCTTTAATTGCAAATTTTAAAGATTTCTGCATTCAGTAATTAGTTGAGTTTCTGTACATATTTTAAACATTAAGCGTGTGGTATATCTAATGAATGGTGAACTATTGCCTTTCTTTGCAATTTGTATAAATCTATTAAATTTTGTTCTTGCAATTATGATAAGTACCTAGGTTAATATTAATTATTGAAATATAGTGCTAGCTGTTCCATAAGTGAGGGGTCTGCATTTCTGGCTCGACTTGCTGCTGTAAACCTCTTACTGCAACACAGGTGTATGACGTGCGGCCGTAGCATTGGTTGCATATGGCTTGTTGCTGTAACACATCGGTAACTTGCTTAAGTTTATGGCTTGTTGCTGTAACACATAGGTAACTTGCCTAAGTTTATGACTTGCTGCTGTAATACATAGATAACTTGCTTAAGTTTACCTGAACTCTGAAGCGACCCCTTAATAATCTGAAGATCTGTTTAACCCGTGTAATGATTTCGCTCTGTCCGGCGCTGGTCGGTGACACATCGTAGCGTTACTTCGTGCTATTGTGCAAGTCCAGTGACGATTTTGCTGTGTGACACTAGTTGTTTAGATTCCTCCGTGAGCGTATTTGTGTGGATCCCTCTGCGCCGGACCTGCTTTTTATCTACTGAAAAATGAAGACGTAGGTTTAGTAATAAAGCCAACTTACTATACCATCTATAGGCCTACATTTTTTAATTAGTTGAAAACGGTGCATCTTATTAGATTTTAACTAATGTTTCAGGTCGCGCCCCTGGCGAGTGGCAAAGTGAAACAAGATGGCGGTCGCTGCAGCAAGTTCACGGCGAGCAGTGTTGTGAGCGAGGGGCGGATGCGAGGATTAGGCAGCGCCGGACTGGATCAGCGAATCACGCGAGGAGGAACGACCGGAAGTGTAGTCCAGGGGTGCCAGGCGCTGCGGGACCCCGAGCGGCGACGAGTCGAGTAGGACACGGATTAGCAGCTAGTCGGCCTTAGGACATGGGACAATGGACTCGGCGCTGATCGAGAGGAATGCGATCTCGGCACAGGCGACGGGCGGGGGTGACGGGAGGGACTTGAGGTCAGCATCGGATCTGAGTTGTCAAGTTATCATTTCTTGTTGCACCGTGATGCGCTTTATTTGTCATTGCTTATTTTCACGTGGCATCGATGTAAAATGCTGTTGTCGTATATGGTGCATGTTAGTTACGAAAGTATTGATGTCAGTGTTTTGGGTTCTTCTTTACGACATAAGCTTGTGCAAATTTTCCTCTCTCAAAAATCTTAAATTAACTTTTCGATGCTACCAATTGCACTCAAAGCACAGTTCTGGTGAAGGGGTAAGGGGACTCCGGTCACGTCGTAGGGGACAACTAAGTTGTATTTGTGGTGCAAACATTAGGTGTGTGGACTGTGCAGCGCGTGGCTGGGCCTGGCCGCTGTTACTGATGGGAGAAGTCCAATCGACTCTGCTGACCTCTGCGTCCCCCATTACGACCCTCTCTCCCTCAGACTCAACGGACACAAGCCGGCAGTGAGGCCTTGCCCTTCCCCACCCCCTGCACCCTCTCAAAGCAAATCCACGCCTTTGCCGATCGTCACTTTGCCTTATACCCCCCAACAGCCAGTTAACTCTCCTTGTCAGCTTTCCCCCCATCCCTCGCTGCTTCCTCTCAGTAGGCATCCCCCCATGCCCCCCTTGCCCTGCGCGGTCGCCCCTTCGTTGTGCGGGGGTGGGGTGAGCAATGGCTGTGTGTCGGTGGGGATGCAACGACTCAATGGGTGCGCAGGGGCATGTTTGGACGTCAGTGCGTCACAGGGCGCGTTACCCTCGCGTAAGAGAAAACTGGACGAGGCCGAGCTTTATACAGTGGCTGCTGACTCAACCCCTCAGCGGCAGCAGCATGTGCCGCAGCCTAAGGCTGAGTTGAGAGCGGACATACCCCCTAACTCGACTGCCGTCCAACAGAGCTCTTCTGTTCAATGTACGGGAGTGAGTGGAAGCTTGGGTGGGGGGGTGGAGGATGTTAGACTTCGCCCTCGCCCTGATCCCAGACTCAACGGTTTGTCCCCCCCACCTCTCCTCTCCGTCCGACCCCTCTCCCCCCCCTGCAGGAGCCCAGGAAGGGCTCTCACCCCGCCCCCCCTCTCCCCCGCCAGAAGCCCAGCGAGGGGAGGAGCCCCCGAGGCTCTCCCTCATTCGGTGTTCAAGCGGCCGAGCGTGCTGATTGGAGCGGTGCGGGGGCTGTGGGGAGCGAAGCGTGCCCCCGGGGGAGGGGGTGTGAGGGGTGGCGGGGCAATCTGTCGGTGGGAGGGGTGTGGAGTAGAGTTGGAGGCGAGCGCGCTGGGTGAGCATGTGAGGACTGTGCACGTGTGCGCCCCACACCCCCCCGCGCCCCCCGCACTGGGCGGGGGTGGGGAGGGTACTCAGGGTGAGGCGCATGGAAGGACACTGAGGAGGACAGGCAGAGTGGCGAACAGTGTGACGAGCGACAGAACGATACTTTATGATGGCGTGAAGAATTGCTTGCAGAGTGATCTGTTTCCTGGCCCGGTGGTTATCCCACAGAATGGTCTGGTGTCTGACCCGATGAGTGGCCCAGTGAGTGATCTAGTTCCTGGCGCAGTGATTGGCCCGCAGGCTGCATCAGCGGCGTCGGTGCGCCGCTACGCATGTCTGTGGGCGGGCTGCAAGGTGTACAACCGCCCCTCCACGCTACGCTCCTGGCTCGAGCGACACGTACTTTCTCACCTGGGCGCACGCCCCTTCCCGTGCATCGTTGCAGGCTGCGGGGGACGCTTCTCCTCGCAGGCCATTCTCACGCGCCACGTCAATGGACACTTTAGCGGGGGCGCGGTGGGGGGGCCTGGGGGGGGTGTGGGGGGCCTGGCACTGCGCAAGGGGGACCTGGTGGTGGCGGGGGGCAAGCAGGGGCGCAGACGCAAACAGCGCGCCAGCCTGCCCTGCACCTGTAAGCTGCGCTAGTGACTTCTTTAGGTGGCTGGGCTTGCAGTGTAGACGTTGCAAAAGAACGAGCCATCTCTAATTCAGCACCTGAAGTTGCAGTTGGCCGAAGAACTGCAAGGGTGAAGACAAGTGAAAACTTCTTTGATGTGCAAGTCATGCAGGCTGTCTCTGACTCTCTCTTCGGCAGTGTAATAGCAGTGTCATTGTCTTTGATGTAACGATAGTATGCAGTACAGTGTAGTGGTCTATGGTGTAGTGGTGTATGGTGTAGTGGTGTATGTTGCAGTGAAGACAAGTGACTTCTTTGACGCGCGAGTCATGCAGACAGTCTACGACTCGCTCATCAGCAGTGCTCAGCTGACTGACGGCAGGGCAGTCAACAACTCTCTCACATTTCACAGCCAGGTATCATGCAGGCTCATCTGCACACTCAATGCTGCACAATTCTGTAATATTGTTTTGGCAGCTGTCCTTGGGGGATGAACAAATTCTGAGCCATGCTAGAATGATTGAACAGATGCTGACTGGGCTGTGGAAGTTTGATTAACTGGTGACTAGGCTGTAGAAGCCTGGAGTGTGGGTATGGTGCAGCGTGTGAGGGGTCTTATACTATTATATGAAATGGTTGGCGCTTGGTGCAGGTGGTGGGGTGGAGGTCAGCTCCAGGGGGCGGTAAGAGGGAGCTGCTGCTGCGCTGGACCCCCCCCAACTTGTAAGTACCTCTCACCCCCACATTTGCCATCGTTTCTCATCTGCAAGTTTTCTCTTCAGTCAAATGTTCTGCTAAGAGCTGTTGTCTCATGCAGATCCTAATGCCTATTATGAGTGATCGTATTTTAACATTGCCCATGTTGAGGTCATTTTTGTTGGAAGTATTTAGAGACTGATAAAACTCTGAAACGAAAATGAGAAACGCTGCTATTGAGAAAACGATCACTGGCCATGAATGATTTAATTGTGAGCAAGTCTTTGAATGATGATGTGAAGCCTTAAAATCGTCAATTTGCTTCTGATTCTTGTTTGATTTTATGGTGCAACCTTATAATCAAACAAACTTAGGTGATGATCATTTGGTATATCTGAGTACACTAGTAAATTTAGAGCTTGTGCAAGACTATAGTTGTTTCTGTTTGTAGGCTAGCAGACACGTGGGTCGATGTAGGAGATGTGCGGGGGGAGGGAGCTATTGGAGGGGCTGTGGGGGGTGAAGGGGGGCTGGAGGCAGGTATTAAGGGACTGGAGGGGGCTGTGGAAGTTGAGGGAAGACTTGGGGGGGCTGTGGAGGTTGAGCAGGAGGTTCTCCTCTCTTCCCTGCCCAGTGAGGCCCTCGACGCTCTCTTCCTTCATCCCCCCTGCCCCTGGAGGCCTCCCCCCCGCTTCCCCACGCTGCTGCAGGGAAGTGCCCACCCCCCCTCATCCGCTGACACTCACGCCTCCCCTGACCATAGTGGGCGCATCAAGCATCGTAGGAAATGAACTTTTGCGTTGTCAGGGACTACAATGATGAACCTGATAGGGTGATCTCAAATCCCTTGGCTGGCACCGTTTCTTAAACTAGCACTGCTCGGTGAGCATCACGGGCTAGCATTGACTGTCAGGTAGCATCCCCCTTGACCAGCCTCTCCAGCCTTGCCAGCTGCTCTCAGGTAGTACGCTGAAGCCCGTACCCGCCATTACGAGTCAACTGTGAGTCGGCTCAATGGGCGGATTTTCTGCTAATCGTTTGACTTTGTGAACGCTTTTGCCGAGCGTGACGTCACTGTTTGGCAGATAATTTGGTGATAGTGCCGCTCGCAATTAACTCGCAATGGTGAGCTTGACTGTTGCTGTGACATAGGAAATGATGGGTCAAGCTGTCGGAGAAGCTCCTGTAGTGTGACCTACAAGTCAACTTAGTGCGTGTTGTGGGCGAAGTACCCTCTTTATTTCATAAATATCCTCTAATTATCCGGTACTGATTGTGTCGACGCTCTTCTGTTGGATCATGAACCATGTTGTCAGTCTGGGGTCAGCGCTGCGTACCACTATCTGCCTTGTACCTTACCCTACTCACTCGGTTATCTGCCTAATATAACATTTCTTTGTTTCATTAAGTTTGTGACTAGTAGATTATAGGAGAATTAATAGCTACAGTCGAATAGAAGTTAGTGAATGTGATGTAGGAAAATTGAAAATAGCGTTTGTCCGCGTGTGTGTGCTTAATGGCAGGTTTGATAAATGGATACATGATCAGCAAACAGCGGGGTAAAGAATTGTATTGATCAGTGTGCTGTTTAAAAAGGAAGCAGTGAATGAGTGTGATCAGAGTGTGAGCGGAGGGGAGAGAGTGAACTGCAGTGTGACCACATGTAGATTGTAGATTATAAAGGTGACTCATTTGGGGCAGAGTGCGAGTGATGCGAGCCGGATGATTTTTATTCTTGTATAGTTTCTGATCGAGGCTTGGTGTTACCCGCGATATTGTTAGTTGGTGTTTCTACAAGTTGCCCAGAATGTTTGGAAAGCAATAATAGCAGATTCATCTCATCACTTAGACTGTTATATCACACTCAAGAGGAACCTGCCTCATAGGTCATCCTTTGTGTAGCTAAAACGTTGTTGCATACCTTACATAGGGGTCTGCAGACGGCTGGCTGCTGCTGGCCCACGCTACCCGAGCCTCTATTGGCCGCCTCTTTCAGTGGCGCGTGGTGTACGGGCTGTGATTCATTGCCGATGTAACTCAGGGTGTGTGGGTGTGTCGCCCACAGGACGTGATATCAATGTCGTAGAACGGAACGTAGAACTGTCTTTTTGAGGGGGTCAGGGGGGTCCCAGCGCCCTCCCGCCCCCCATAGATCCTCAGTTGGTGATTTGTTTGACTGACTATTCCATACTCGTAGCACTCTAGGCTGATTCCGCGCTGTCATGCTAGACTTTTATGATGTCCAGAGCGGACGATATTCACTGATTTGGTTAGATTATTGTGGGAGACGTTCAAAAACTCACTGTCACATTTAGTCATCTATTTCACTGCGGGTGATGAGAAATGTGTCGACAGATGCTGTTGTGACATTGTTGCTAATGCTGACTACTGATTGCAGACATAAGATAGACATGGAGTTGCAAAATAATGCCTAGGTGTCAGTACTTTAGCGTTACTAGTTCAATATTGATTACAGGTGAGCAAGACAATTTAGCAAATTGTTTAGTTTGGTCTCAACTCAGGAATTTCTTCTTTCAGCCCATAATGCCAGTAGCATCCTTTGATTGTAGCATTTAATCTACATACTGCGAGTAGACGTCCTGGCAATTATAATGTATTCTGTAGGCCTCTATATGCTTTGTATTGTGTATCGATAGGATGATTTGGTCAATAGTAGATAATATTTATGTTACAAGGCTAACTCAGGATGGAGTGCGTAGATTACGAGGCTGTGTAGTTGTATCATTGTTTGTACATAGTGTGTAAGGCTGTAGTACATGGACTGTAGCGCTGCTTCTAGTATCGGAACGTAGACTGTTTATTGCAGCACTTGTTTCTTGCACTGTGTGTTGCACTTAGTGCACTTTTACAGTGCACTTTAACTTTATATATTAAGTGCTTCAATGTAGCTAGTGTGTAATATAGTAATATATTGGGGTCAATTCGTATGGTCTCTTTTGCTTTGGTGCCATTTTGAAATTTTTTTATGTGAGATTTTGCTTAGTCAAAAGTTTTATTCTCACTTAATCAAGAATTTCCAAAGTATTGGCTTGTCATCAAAGTGAGTGGATCTGAGAGCAAGTAGGAACTGTTGTTGTGACGCCAGTTTCGCTTTGTTGTAGCATTGATAGCGTATGTGCTGCTATACAGACGGTGTACTGCTCATTGATGTTCAAGGGACCAATGCACGTTAGCTGTTAACGGCTGTTAATTGTTAGCAGCTATAAGCTACATAAAATATTGGTTGCTGAAATTAGACTTGTTGGTCTCAGATTATACTTTCACCACATATGCGATCTAGTGTCAAAGTGTCAGAAAAGGAGCGTCAAAGAGTTCATTATTAGTCAATTTGAGGTCCTCGATGAGTGATGACATCTATGAAGGCCGGCATAGACTTCTAGAGTCTTCTGTAGTCTTTTTTGTAGTCTTTAGTGTTCAAAAATTTCTACGTATATTCATATTATTGTCGCCGACAAATTTAAATAGAAATTGTTCAAGCGCATCGACGTGACTCTCGAGAGTAGGCTTATCATAATAATAATAACGATGAGTTTAGAGTCCTAGTTTCTAATGACGTCATTGGGGATCATCACAGACTCGCAGTGTGGGTGTTGGTAGTAGTGAATGGTTTCTATCTAGATACGCAGCGAGGGATAGTGAGGGCTGTCCAGAGCTTCATGCTGCGGGAATGAGTAAAGGTAATATATCACGCACTCGTTGGACGATTTGTAATTAGTGGATTAGTTTTAAATGATTAGTCAAATCTTAGCTGCCGCACCTATTACATGACATCGTTACGACGTGGACATTTTTTGATCTTTTCAAGTATATTGTTCAGTAATAGAGAAAAGCCTAAAATGTCAGATCTGCGGATGAGCGCCTGTCTGTTGCTGTCATTGATAACAATGGTAGGAGCGAGTGAATGTAGGGAGAATCGTAACTGTACATCTCAGGTCCCACATTGAGGCCTCTCACTGTTCGATGGTCTGCCGTTGTTAACTATCGCCGAGTAGCCGCTGTCTGAAGCGCGCCGGTACACTGGCCTCATCTAGTTCTAGAGGCGTACAGTCTGTTGAACAGTTAACTTTGCTTTTACGTTGTGTCCCATAAATCTTTGTATCAAAATACACTTCTGGGACTCTTTCAAGACGTTGAAGTAGATGGAGCAAGGAGCTTGTAGATAGCGTAGGGTAGAGGGCGTCTGCACTCAGCCGCAGATTGCCCTCGCTGCTTATTTATACAATCCTGTACATGTCTAGTTGTAGGCTCTTTGTAAGCTCTTTGTTGTTGAGAACGTTGATTTTATCTAGCGCAGTAAGTTATTATTTAATTAAGAGTTGTCGCTCGATGTGGTTGGTAGGTAGTCCGTGGAATAGAATCAGCGCAGGGTATGTCTATTTATATCTTACCCTTTACAGCGTCCATTCGTCACAGATGATAATTTTTTAATTATCTACCTTGAAGCCCAGTTAATGACATTTGATGTTTTTCACTTATCGATTGTAGAGTTTTAAATCTATTACCGGTTTTTTTATTTTTTTACCGGGTGATTTTAATCGAGCGTCAGGTAGGGGATCCATGGCCCCTTATTGATTCTTATATATCTACTGTGTCGTTAGTTTTCCCCAGCAATGAAAATAGTTAAGTGTTGTTGACCATCTTAATTCTCTGTCCCCCAATTTTGTTTTGAACTACAATTTAACTGAGTTTGAACCATAATTTTGACCATCACTATGTGATTCTCTTCCCCTAACTCCCTCAGCCTGCCCCTCTCCCCCAAATACAAATTCTTGGCTGTGTGTCAGTTATAGAGGGATGCAATTTAGCACTAATTCAAATGTCTAATTAATGCGTTGCAACCCCTTTCCCCATCCTCTATAGAAGTCATCCCCCCCTCCTTCAATATTGAGATGGTGCCTGTGTAATGTATATGAACAAGTTAAGGATGCCAGTCCTGCTGTATATTCCAATGTGTGTGCAGAGTATATGATTAAGTGTATGATTGATTGCGTATATAATTGATTTTTATTGGCTCGTTCAGCTAGTAGGTTAGTTCAGCTGGTAGGTTAGTTCAGCTGGTAGGTTGTTCAGCTGGTAGGTTAATTCAGCTGGTAGGTTAGTTCAGCTGGTAGGTTAGTTCAGCTGGTAGGTTAGTTCAGCTGGTAGGTTAGTTCAGCTGGTAGGTTAATTCAGCTGGTAGGTTAGTTCAGCTGGTAGGTTAGTTCAGCTAGTAGGTTAGTTCAGCTAGTAGGTTTGTATGTTGAATGAATAGGTCATCGTTGATAGATTGAATAGACATGATCGTTCTATAAAGAGTAGCTTCACACTTGTTTGACAATACTGTAAAACATTAAATTTTTGCGTCTATGTCATTTTGGCAAATTTTGCGAATCGATAAAACTCGCAAAAATAACACTGAATGAAAATAACACTGCAGAAGCGATATTGAACAGTCCTCTAGAGCATGAGACTTAAGTGCAGCAAAATTTCTTAATACAGGCAAATATTTTTATATAATATTAAATAATAATTATTAATAGTATTATCGCTGAGAGCCATTATATTGCACACAAAATTGTGAAAATGACATGCAGCTGAAATTTCATGTTTGGCAATAGAGCAAACGTGTCCTGTGAACACACACCACTGTGACGACAGGCAATATTGTGCCTTGTACGGTGCACTTTGAAATTGTATACAAACTGAATAGTATTAATAGCATTAGTAGCGTTGGTAGGAGCTATATGTTGAAGTGTGGGGTTAGATTTATGAAGTGTAGTGCCAAGGCTTTCGCTAAGCGTTTTTCTGCTCGCGTTACAACGCCAAGATTCAGGCTTTTGTTGGTCTAAGCTCCAGGGACTTCATTTTCTTGCGTTGCGGCCTTGAGAGTATCAACTTACTACACAATATACAATTACGGCGCTGCCAAGACCTTTGAACGCCGGGGTACAAATTCTTGGCATGCCGCGACACTGGGGTAAAAATTTTTGGCATCTGAATACAATTTTCTGGCGTCACGGATGCCGTGACGCGGGTTAACGGAAGCAGCCGTAGTGCTTCATTCTGCCCTACCCCACACCACGACTAGTTGGCTAGATTAGCGGTCAAGCCCTGTATAAGATCCAGGCTTTGTACACTATTCCTTTTTTTTTACAAATAGTTGTCAGTAATTTAAGCCTTAATGTTTAAAATTGACTAAGATTTTATTTGTCACTAATTTGACAGTGATGCTTGACCTACCCCGGGAACTGTGTGTGGGGTTCCTAATTGAAGTAGTGTGCTAGACTGTGTTAGAACGTACATGGAAGAAATGAGTGAAACTTTATGTGCTACCAGCGCTCAGTGTCTGCGGCGACATCATTCACTCACCACACACGAACAACGTTCATAGCAAGCTCTTATTTAACGGTTATGTAATCTCATTGTAATTTTTAAAAATTAAATTATGATCTTCTAGACCTAGCCCTGGTTGCTAATCTTAGAAAACGATGTAGAAAGTGTGAATTATTGCTGAACTGCTTTTGCTGGAGCAGCATTTACTTTTATATTGAAGCTAATAGTTACAGAATGAAGAGTGAGTAATTGAATTGCGTTATTAATATTTCATATTGAAAGTGAATAATGATTACTGACTGAATAGTGAATAGTTTATTTGCTAGAATTAAACTTCCATATTATTTATATCGAACCCTCGTGAGCTGTCTAATGACCCTATTATTGTAATCCACAGTGTTCCACCCATCTGGTACTATAGAAGAACGAGAGACTACTTTGTGTTGAGTCATGTTGTCAGTTCGTTGATTAGTAGATACTTTTGATATACTGTTGCAATTAGACGTTGGATCTTGGTCAATCTGTAGTTCGTTGACATTGAATCGCTTCGTTTAAAATTACAAGAAATAAATCCAAAAGTGACCAGTAGCTACCGAAAGCAAAATTGAATGTTGCCAAAACCCTTTTGAAATAAATCAGGTGGCGACCGGTAGCTACCGAAAGCAAATTTAAACGTTGCCAAAACCCTTTTGAAATTAATTAATATTGCCAAAACCTTTTAAAAATGAATTAAATCGTATGCGGCTGGAACGCTGCCGGGACGCATCCACAGGCAAAATTGAAAGTCGCCAAGGCCCTTTTAAAATAAATTAATATTGCCAAAATCTTTTAAAAATAAATTAAATCGGACGCGGCCGGGACGCGTCTACAGGCAAAATTGAAAGCCGCCAAAGCCCTTTAAAATTAATTAATAATGCCAAAACCTTTTAAAAACAATTTCAATCATTTCGATTCGAAATTTTATGTCGCCCAAGCTCTTTTAAAATTAAGTAATATAGCCAAAACCCTTTAAAAGATAATTAAATCTTGTTAATTTTTGGTGGGTTTCTACGAATACGATCACGAAAGATAAATTTCATATATTCCTTGAATTTTTGTCAACTAGTCAGCATTTAATGAGTTTTCATGTTTTGAAAACATTTAAAAATAACATTCTGAATAACATTTTCAGAATATTTCAAGGGATGGTAGTCAGTTCCAAATGTTGAGTCATAACTGATGACATCTGACTGATGTCATCTGACTGATGACCCTCCCCCCCAGCATCTGACCCACTCCCCCAGCATCTGACCCTCCCCCCAGTACGCAAGCATACTTTTTCCGACTTCACCTCAAAAGTACATGCACTTTGGCCCCCTCCCCTTGTAATCCCCTATCTAATATTGACTACAAGCGTGCGCTCTCAGTGCACTCATACAGACAATTCTTTTAGAAAAGAAACATGTATTCTCTAAAGTAAACATGTATTCTCTAAAGTAAACATGTATTCTCTAAAGTAAACATGTATTCTCTAAAATAAACGTGTATTCTCTAAAATAAACGCGTATTCTCAAAAGTAAACATATATTCTCTAAAGTAAACATGTATTCTCTAAAGTCTCATAAGATACTCAGATTAAATAGTGAAATAAAGAAAACATGTTCTGGAATTTGGCTAAAAACAAAAATGCAGAACTGCAAGATATAATAATTACCGGACAAGAACTTAAGTGCCAAGTATGCATACGCACATCAGTGTGTGGAGAGTACACAACTACGCATCTACTTACACACCGACAATATTATCAATACGACTAACGAAGCGGATCAATGCAAATGGCAATCTTTAAATGCATCACTTACAGAACTGCTTCATGTCCCTCTCAGCTTGTTTACCTTGTTTACCTTGTCGCCGCCCGAGGCCCCCTCTCCCCAACCCCGCTGACGGCTCAAATGGGGAAAAAAGCGTTGCTGCTTATTTCAATCCCCTGGTTTCACTCAGGAAGCAATCAAGCTTGCCTTTGAAGGCATTAACGCTTGTTGCCAAGATTACGCTATCAGGAAGTTGATTCCACTCATCCACAACTGTTTCCAAAAAAATATTTTCCTATGTCCAACCTGAACCTTTTAAAAAATTTGCATGAATTTCCTCTTGTTACACATACGTTCTCATTAACTCCTCTTCTTCTCTCCAAGAACTCTTCCTCACCAATCCCTTCAAGTCCATAAACAATTTTGTACACTTCTAGTAAATCCGCTCTCAATCTCCTTGTCTCTTAGAGTAGTTAATCTTAGTTCTTTCAATCTCCCTTCATAACTTTTTCCTCTGCACTCTTGCACCATTCTCATAGCTCTCTTTTGTACTCTTTCAATTAAATTTATGTCTTTTTGCACATGAGGTCTCCATACCTGGCAGCAGTAGTCCAAGTGTGGTCGAAGTAACAACTATATAATTGAATCATAATCTATTTATTTTTACATGAGAACGTGCGATAAATTAACCGCAGAACTTGATTAGCCTTCTTAGCTACTTTTGCACACTGTTTATCCACTTTAAATTTATTACTAATAATGACACCCAAATCTCTCTCTTCATCTACTTTTTTCAATATCTGATCATTCATAGTGTAATCATTTAAGTTATTTTTTCTCTCGATATGCATTACTTTACATTTTTTCAAATTAAAACTCTTTTGCCACTCTTCAGACCATTTCAGCAATTTGTAGAAATCTTCTCTTAATCTATAGCTATCGTCAATATTTTTTATTCCTCTAACTATCTATGTGTAAAAGTTTGCTTATTATATTCGAATCTAAATCATTTATATAAATAATGAATAATATTGAACCCAGAACTGATCCCTGTGGTACCCCACTGGTAACTTTGACCCAATCCGATTCCTCTCGATTTACCACCACTCTTTGTACTCTATTTTTCAACCACTTCCTTATCCTAGCTGCATTTCAAGATTGATATTTGCATCGATACGCTTCACTAACCGTATCGATACGCTCCGCTAGTCAGTAGATACACTCCACTAGTCAGTCGATACGGTTCACTGATCCATCGATACAGTCCACTGGTTGCAACAAGGCGTAGGAACCACTTCCTGCTCCATCATTGTTAAGTTGTAGGTCATTGTTCAGTTCTAGGTGAGAGGTCAGTGTCAGCTGGGCTGTGATTGGTTCGCGTGCTGCGTCCCGCAGAGCGCGGCCAGCAGCGCCGCGTGACTCTGTCTGCACACACGGCCAACGACCGATAGACGATAAACCATGTAGAAGAATAAACGATTAGACTAAACCAACAATGTGACAACATTGTTGGATCTTGAGTATTGATGTTGTCATTCAACAATAACAATGCATTCATTCACAGCTTTCATCTATCACTGGATAATACCTGAGATCTTCAATAATGTCAGGTTACTGTCAAACATCGTGCGCATGTAATTTAGGCAAATTTAGCGAATCGACAAAAATGTCTTAAATTTCATGCGTGAAAATAAAGCTGCAGAAGCTATTTATAACACGTGCAATCCACAAAAATGCAAAAATTAAGTGCAGCTAAATTTCTAAAAGATCAAACCGCCGAAATAATATGCGGCTAAAATTTCATGTTTTACAGTACATTCTTAGCCAAAAGACAACAGCATATCTGCAGCCTACAAATCATTCATTCTAGCGCCCCCTTGCCCCCTTACCTGAGCAGTTTGTCGACGCCTACGCCACGCTGGGCCTCACAGGCGAGCACGGCCCGGCCGATGTCGTCGACCAGTCCACTGACGAGCGAGGGGTGGCAGGTTGTGAGCAGCTCCAGTACCCTGAAAGTGCGCACCTGGTGCGTGTGCATGTGTGAGAGGAGTCTCTGACACGCCTGCCTCACCTCCCGCCTGCACACGCGCAGCCTTGATACACACCGTGTGGCCTTGATACACACATACAGCCTTGATACACACCATACAATACACATAATCTATGTATGTATCATAAGCATGTGCTTCAGAAGTACAGCACATGTGCGTATCTGAGGCGCATAAAATAAAATTTAAAATGCATGGACCTATGTAAAAATAAAGCTTATTTATTTTTGTTTGCACTAAAACACATTTAGTAGTAAAAACTTTACATATTGCGAAGCTGCACAATGATGACATTTGACAACAGTTTTAAAGATCTGTTCAAATTTGCCAGTACAGGACATCAACAGTACGTACGTCGGTGCAGCAGAGTTGCGCATGCACGCGCGCAGCAGTGCGTGCAGCACTTGCTCCACCAGCTGAGTGTGTAGCACGCCCGCACTCTGCACCACTAGCGCGTCGAGACACACCGGGACCAGCACTGACGCGTCTCTGCAACAATTGTAGACTGCTATCCCTCACAACCAACTATGACAGACTGCTGCTCGTCACCTCTACCAACAATAGATTGTTACCCCGCATCCCTAGCATCCCTTCCCCGCACTCCTAGCAGCAATCGACTGCTGCTGTGCACCCGCACCAACAAGAGACTGCTATCCCGCACGCCAAGTAATGATAGACTGCTACTTGCAATACAAAGCAGTAAGTGTTGAATACCAAGCATGCAGTAGATGGCGTCAGTGCAAAACTCATTTTAAAAAGAACAAACAGTAGGTGGCTTCAGTGCTCACCTCTCAATCTCAGCCGAGTCCTTAGTTTTGTCTAGCAGCTTCACAATGAACGTCCAAGCCTGCAGCAGACATGGGATTGACTCTCAGTGACATCTAGCACACAGACTGATGTTTAGAGCAATGCTGTACACAACAAGCACGGGTACCAGTCATTTTTTGGTGTCATTCTTAGCAACGTTTGTTCATTTCTAATCTACTTGCCATGCACCACAGGCGATTACTTCTGATGCGTATTCGTGTTAATGATAGTAAAAAGCTTGAAAAAATGAGGAGGCAATTGTCTCCTGTTGCCCAATACTGGCGCCGCTTCTGACGGTAACAGCTAACAGCTCAAGTAGAGACCTACTAATCCTAGCCACATCATTCTCAACATCTCTATTTGAACAATCTCTGAGCAGCAGATATTGATTAGCCATCCTCATGTCAGCGGTGAGACCTTGGTTTGGTCGGAGGGGAGGGAGTATCGGCCAGCAGCAGTCAGCAGTTCTGAGGCAAGCACGGCTACGAAGTGTTGTCGGAACTGTGTCACCGACTCGGGCACCGAGGCCACCCAGGAGCTCGACAGAGCCGTCTGCAATCCAACAGTTGTTCGATCAAACATGCTCTTGTGATCTCACTCATAGATGTACAATGTTAGATTGAGATCAGTATATACATAATCTTAGATTGAGATTGGTCAGTAAATGCATAATCCTAGTTCGAGGTCAATAAATGTGTAATCTAATCAGAGTCCCAACTTGATGCACACAAAGCTCAACGGATGGATCGCGGTGAGAAATCAGTGCAGCCTACCAGCAGTGGATGAACAAAGGTGCTGCTGTGTAGACTGGGACCCACCTGCAGCACACACAGACTCACAGTGACATGCAGACATACATCAACACACACAGTCATGCAGACAAACAATTTAAAAGTTCTATTAGTTATGCGCTGTATAAATTTAAGGAATTAATAGTTATCTCGTATTGCCTAACTGATATACATCTAAAACAAGATGGCTGGAACTGGACATGACTGGAAGGAGAGCGTACTTTCTGGAAGAGCGGCACATAGAGGACGATGATGTCCCTCAACTTGCGCTGTATGTACACATCGCGTCTGTAGTCGAGACTAGCCAGGCCTCGCACAAACTGGACAGAACAGCAATTATTTATAGTTAAAACATTTCATTTTTTTGGTGCTCTCAGAAGTCCTACAACATTTCTCAGTAACTTTAAAACGTGATGTAAAAATAACTGTTATTAAAACAAGGGTAATAAAAATTACCAGAGCTAGTTTCAAAGTCCACAGACAGCTTCGGCCCTCAGCAACATGAGTGGGGGTGAGCGAGTCGGTACACACGTACGTGATGAAGGTGCTGCTTGATGGCCGACAGAATGTGGGGGGGCACATCCTTGCCCCCTCCTCCACCCCCCGGGCCTCGTCCCCCACCCCCCCCACCCAGGCCCCGCGGGAAGCAGAGGCGGTCCAGCAGCACCGGCAGCAGACAGGTGGGCGTCGACTAACAGATGATTGACAGCAGCAGCAGATATAGGTGGGCGTCGACTAACAGATGATTGACAGCAGCAGCAGATATAGGTGGGTGTCGACTCTACAAAGCTGATAAACTCTTCCCACCCCCCACTGACTCCCACCACTGACCTTGGTGTAGATGATTGCAGCGCAGTGTTTGACAAGACAGCCGCTCAGTCGATAGATCTGATTAGTCAGCTCGATGCTCGCCGAGGTCAGAGAGGTCACGTGCCTTGCAACATCACCCAGCAGTTCAAGGGTCAAGCGGCGATACTCACAGCGCGCCTCCAGGTCCTGCACCAAACATGGCCGCCGTACATCAAACATGGCCGCTGTACAGCAAACATGGCCGCTCCCCATACCCGCCGTACATAAAACATGGCCGCTCTCCATACCTGCCGTATATAACACATGGCCGCCATACATCAAACATGGCCACTGCACATGGCCGCCAATCACACATAAAACATGGCTAGAGTACATTATATCAAACATGGTTAGTACTCGTAAGTTACTAGAAAAGACACTGACCTAGTAAGCTACTATAGAGGTCAATGGCCTTGCAAGTTACTAGAGAGGACACTGACCTCGTACGTTACTAGAGAGGACACTGATCTCGTACGTTACTAGAGAGGACACTGACCTCGTACGTTACAAGAGAGGACTCTGACCTCGTACGTTACTAGAGAGGACACTGATCTCGTACGTTACTAGAGAGGACACTGACCTCGTACGTTACAAGAGAGGACTCTGACCTCGTACGTTACTAGAGAGGACACTGACCTCGTACGTTACTAGAGAGGACACTGACCATACTGTGGAGATGGAAGCCTGCGCCGATGGCCTTGATGAACTGGCGGGGGGTGGCGGGGGAGGGGCCTGGGGGTTCAACGCCCCTCCTCTCAAACACGGCGTGCATTGTGGGCAGCTTGAGTATCTGACTGCATGCCACAATTAATACACTGAATACACAGAATACATTGAATACACAGAATACATTGAATACACAGAGGGAGTAGATACAGTCCACTTATACTCAACAACTCATCATATCCTTTTCTTTTTTATATCATCCTATATTAAATTAATATAATTCAATCAGCAACAATTATACACAGCAACTGAGAGTTGGCGCATTGAATTAGGATTCGGCAAATGTCATTCTACACTTTGAAGTTTAGCTTATTTGGAAAAAATTCACAAGAGCAACGAACTAACTTAGCATTTAATTTATCTAGCCATGCCTAGATCAAACTAGGACAGACTAGAGACAGATATTTCATCACAGCTAACTCGCACTAAGCGAGCGAGTGAAACTAGAAAGAGAAGAGTGACCGGGTGAGTTGCAGCAGAGTGTCGGCCTGTGATTGGTCCGTGCGCCAGCAGCAGTGCAGCCAGGCCTGCATCAATAGGCGCTCGGCTGAGGGGAGATCCGTCGCTAGACGCTCCATCACAGCCTGCTTGGGTAGCAAGTGTGCCAGGAACCTGCATGATAACCTGCACCACCCACGACACCTTTATCAACCACACCGTGCATCACACACACGCTGCACCACACATCACACCCTGCATCACACATGACAGCCTACACTACACCCCACATCCTGTATCAAATCAACTGCATTCTTCTATTGCTTGAATCATCTTAATAACAGCTTCATTCAATCAATCTAACTGAGAATAACTAGAAAAGAAACTTGAAAATGTTTCTCCTTAAAAAAGCAAAACCAAGAAACATTCTCATTTCTCATCATAAAATTGACTTTTGAAATTTTGTTTTCACATCATCGTTTGTAAGATCACTTATAACTCTACAAAATATAATTATTCAGATTACTTCAAACCCAATACAATCATATTACAATAGAGCCGGCAGCTATGAAGCAACAAGCGCGGCAGTCTATTTGAGCGGGACGATGTCTGTGGTAGTCACTGAGCGTGAGATCATCAAGTCAAAGGGGGTATGACTGCTGTAACAGACGCCGAGGCGACTCACGCGACATTGACATCAGGGCTCCAGGCAAAGTAAGAGAAGCATTGAGTGAACCCTTCCTGCACCCCCGTGTCTGGCCCCGGCGGTCTAGCACAAGCACACACACACATATATACACACAGAGACACAGAGCGAACCCTTCCTGCACCCGTGTCTGGCCCCGGCGGTCTAGCACATACACACACACCCTCATACACGCAGCTGGACTTCAAGAAGCAGTGACATCCATCTAACAAGTAGGACAAGAGCAGTGACAAGCAGTAGGACTAGAGCAGTGACAAGCAGCAGCACTAGAGCAGTGACAACACACATTCAATCAATAAGAGCGCAGCGCATATACACGTTAAAAAAATAAGAGTGTAGCTTACATACACGTGCACCCAATGAGAGCACAGCTTACATGTCGAGGGCGAGGAGGGTGAAGCTGGCAGCAAGATCAGCGAGCTGGGGCGGAGGGGTGAGGGTGGTGCCGTGCTGACGGACAAACGCATACACATACCGCCACAGGGACATGGCCAGATCTAAATACACACGCACACACAGACTGAGAGACATGGCCTGGTCTACGCACACAGGTAGATTAACAGAAGGACATGGCCACATCTAAACAGACACACACACATACATCATCTGTGATTTGACTATAAACCGTTAATTTTTCAGTTCACCAGAAGCAGACAACAAATGAGAGAGAACAGTCAAGCACGGTAACGTTGCTCCATTCAGAGCTAACACTGCATCAGCACGACTGTAAAGACGAATGTGGACACCACTGCCCGTCAGCAATCAGCACACTGCACCGATATCAACAACATCATTGTTGGTCATCAGTGTCATTCACAGTTGTATCATGAAATACCAACGACCAACGAAATGCCAATGGCACAAGAAGAGGGGCATACCAACCTATCAGAGAGGGGCTGATGTCTCCCACCCCCCCCTGCACCACACGCTTGTAAACGAGCCTGCAACACACATCACAGCACGGTCTATCCGGTCACGATCCATGAAGTCAGTTAACAAAGTGACCTTATAAATCATGATCTCATAGACCCTCGCTCTATAGACCGTGATCGCACTGGCTCTTAGTGAGCTAAGGTATCTCACTGGCTCTTAGTGAGCTAAGGTATCTCACTGGCGCTTAGTGAGCTAA
>JAQIWG010001892.1:0-22375 GCA_034695025.1 Chamaedrilus cognettii | reverse complement strand
AGGCTTCTAAGAGGAGACGGCAAGAGGCCTGATGGAGCAACAATGATCCCATGGTCAAAAGGCAAATGCCTCGTTTGGGATTTCACTTGCCCAGACACTCTCGCCCCATCGCACGTCAAGCAGTCTGCAATGGCGTCGGGGTCTGCAGCGGAAGCTCTGAAACGAGTGAAGTATGCGAAACTCACGGCTACATACAATTTCTCGCCGGTCGCCGTGGAAACGCTGGGTCTTGGGGGGCCAATGCGTTAGCGGTCACTGCAGAGCTGGGAGACTGGATAGCGTCGCTGACAGAAGAAGCGCGCTCAACTTCGTTCCTGCGACAGCGTCTGGATATCGCTATGCAACGGGGAAATGCGGCCGCGATTTTGGGTCCGGACTTGGATGACGTTGTTCCGTAGACTTGGATTTTAATAGCATAGATGCAGACATCAAGTTCATTCATGTGATTATTTTACATTTTGATCAGTACAGCCTAGGCCTATTATAAATTGAAGACTTAGAATAGGTCAAGGATTGTAGAGAATTTAGCTTTTGTTATGCATGACCTTGTATAGTGTAAATAATGTAAATTAAAGATGGAAAAATAATTAAAATAATTAAAATAAATATGATAATACCATTATATATATAAAGATGTTGAATTTCGTGTTCTATGTTTGACGGTGATGGAGTAGTTGTCAAATCTTTAAAAAAATTAACCCGATATCTTCACAGTGATAAGACAATTTTTATAAGTATCTGATCTGATTGATATTTTTCAATTTAAGGTTTCAATCATCTTCAATAAATAGTTTCTACATTCTACATGTACATGATATCTAAGATCATTGTGTTTCTGAAAACGCCGCATCTTTTAGTTACCGTACATCATTGTGCTACATCATATTCATACATCATTTTGCTATGTACATAATTTTTCTGCATCATTTTGCTCTATCGTTGTGCAGGCACAGCCAGTGGAGCCGGGCGGCTGTCCAGACTCGGTGAGGTTTCACGTCGTGACGCTGCAGGTTTGTCAGAGACACCCCGTCGCCTGTCTCACCACCACCCAGCGCATCCCTCGCCCCGCGACCTCCACCAATATCTCCATCCCACCCGAACGTCGCGCCGACGTCGCTACCGTTACCGTGGCAGTTGTCTCCGGGGACGGCGTCTCCAGCCCGACCTCCTATCCAGTTCTCGCCCAATCAGAAGAGGCCGATGTGCTTTTAGTTGAATCGAGCACTGCTTACCGGGTTAGCGGCAAATCGGGTGCAGCGGATGAGCGCTATTCGTTGGATGGATGGAGGAATGTCACTGATACTGATAAGGGGTTGTTGGGCGAAAAAGTGGTTCGAGACAACGGAAAGGGTGTGAGGGAGGCGGCGAAGGGGGAACTTTTGAATGTGGGGATCAAACCGGAGCTGAGATTGTATGATCGGAGCGTCGCTAGTCTGACTCTGGGAGTCGTTGGAATCAGGACTGGAAATGGGGACAGAGGCAAAGACGTCCAAATTAGCGTGAGCATTTTCTGCTTCTAGTTGAAGGCAAAATGCAGATTTAGTTTGTGCAGATATGATAATTTCAATTCGAATATCTATCTTTGTTTTATTTCATGGTTTGACATGTTTTTTGTTATTAGCACTGGCTAATTTTAACGCTTAGCTTCAGGAAAGAATTGTATAGGCTACGTAATCGATAATTTTGTCTTCTTTGGTTAGCTTGATGTATGTGTGAGACATGTATGTGCAACTTTGTGCATAATTAAATTGATTGTATCAGTTATAAATAGTCTGAACAATGCTGACAATAAAAGATTGCAAAGATGTTTCATAGATGTTTAAAATTTATGTATGAAGATCTGCCCCAGATACATATTTTTGAAAGAAATTAATTGTAAACGTCTAATAAAACCCTGTATCATTTTTCAGTGTTTAGTAGGTTATTTCTGATACTTGCTGTTCAATAGTTCTTCATGATCTTAATTTTCAATTTCCGTTTCTGCAGCTGCTTGTCAAGCGTCGTGAATCGGTGTACATCAAGGTGAGAGCGAGCTCAGAGATATTCGTTGAAATGACGCGCGATAGAACCAGCGTCAGTGGACTCCAGGCCGGCAGTCGCTACGAAGTCTCCGTCCGCTTCCGCTTCTCCAACCAACCTGCAGTCACCCAGGGAGAATCGATTAGATTAGGCGGATTAGGAAAGGAAACGGGTATCGCAGAACTCCGCGGCAGCTTCTGGACGCGCGCAATGCGCCCCTTCAGCCCTTCTTTACCGAGAATTCTCGACGTCGGTTCCGAATACGTTGACCTCGAAGTTAACCTGACCGCCCGAATGATGGACTTTCTCGACATTCCGGCGGAGGACAAGCCCACCGAGATGCCCGATATCTCATATGGCGTTTTGGTGGTGGTGGAACGACTGAAGAACGAAGAAGACAATGGTGTACTAGAGATGATGATTGACAACGGCACGTTTGCCCTGTCGGATCGTCGTTTGTATGGTGCTGCGAGGGCGCCGTCTGATCCTCGCAGGCTATCTACGGTGGACGATGATTGCGCGCAATACTGGGGTTTTGAGCGGAAAGTAATGCCAGAGGAGAGAAGCCTGGAACCTGAAGATGGCGTGGACATCGGTAATGTATTAGTTGCTGAGCATGAAAAATCTACCGCCGATGAAGACGGCAAGCCGGTGATGTCAGAAGTGGAATTGTCAGGAGGTAAATCAGCTGAGGATGAACGATCAGAAGATGATTCGGATCAGACCGTGTTGTTTGCGTCGGAAGCGGATGATTCCAATGCAAAGCCCAACATGAAGCGATCAGAAAATAAGCATTTCATCCACGATCTTGGATCTGAGAAAGCACGTGATCAGGGGTCAGTCAAAAAGTCACTTGACCAGAAAGCAACATCAGAATCCCTTGAAATCCCACATCCCTTCGACGCCAACTCGGGCGGCGTTTCTCGCAACCCCTTCTGCAACGACCTCCCGGACTACGCGACCTCGCTGCTTGCTGGAAAGCCTTACTACCTAGCGGAGAAACGCCGCCGCACCGGCGGGACTGAAACCCTGCGATTCAAAGTCGGCAGTGGGGAGATTCGCGTTGAAGGGGAAAACCATCGTAGGAAGGAGATCGTGAACCGGGCACTGGAGCCGAACGCGTGGTATCTTGTGTGGATCGGCGTTGCCGAGACTTTGGACGAGGCGACGCAATACGAGTTCCGGCGCTTGGAGCACCCGATACGCACTGCGCCGCCGGTGGGGGCCGAGGGGGGGATCAGTGTGGGGGCGGTGGCAGCCGTCGTTCTCGGACTGGTGCTGTTCGTCGTCATCGTCGCTCTGCTCATCTGGTGCATTGTACGGCTCTGTGGGAAAACGCGTCGGAGGAACGCGGAGGTCAAGATGGCTGCTGTCTCGACGTACAGATGCAGCCGGTCCGTCGATTCCTCTGTGAGCGTTGATGACCAGATCGGGCTTGATCCTCTTTTTGTCGACTGCGGCATAGGCACTGGCACGCGTCTGACCCCCGTGGGTAGGGTGCGGCATCACTACGAGACCCGCCTAAGGCCGGACGCCCACCGCGAGCTTGCCGAGGAGTTTCGCCGGCTGCCGGACACCCCCAGCGAGCCGGCGACCGTGGCGGAGCTGCCGCAGAATGCGGCGCATAATCGAGCACTCAAGTGCGTGCCGTACGATCGAAATCGCGTCGTGCTGGCGCGCAGGCATCCCGGCGACAACACCTACGTCAACGCGAGCTACGTGAGGCTGGAGCTCGGCGGCGGGGGCGTTGCCATGACAACGGTCGTCGCGGCGACGCCGAAGGCCCCCGGGGAAGCGGCGGACGACTTCTGGCGCATGATCTGGGAGCTCGGCGTCAAAACTCTCGTGTCGCTCGTGGACGTGGAAGACTCTGATGGGTGCTGGCCGCGTGTGGGCAGTCAGACCTGCTCGAGAGTGGGGCATTACGGCGGGCTACGGGTCGAGGTCATCGGGGAATCGTCGAGGGCGCATTTCATTCGCAGAGATCTGCGTCTGGTGACAGTGGTGACAGCAGATCAGTGGGGGGGGGCAGGAGGAGGGGAAGTTGGGGGTTTGGCGAGGACCGTGACCCAGTGGCAGTACGGGGCGTGGAGACCAGGAGGGCTGCCGGTTCACCCAGCTAGCTTCCTGGAGATGATTGAGCGGATCAGGGAGCAGCGCTGTTCGGGCTCGGCGCGCACGATGGACATACAGAGAAACTTTCTGATTTGCAACGAGGAAATATTCACTATGACGAAGGGGTTGAGCGAAGATCGCAATAGATTGCGTCACAGCAATGCGCGCTATGATCGTGAGGAGGAGCATTCGATGCAGGCATACCGCGGCGCACCTGGCAGCGACTTCACCGTGCTGGTACACTGCCCCACAGGGGGCGGCCGTTGCGGCGTGTATGTAGCCCTTGACGCCCTATTGGCTGAGGGGCGCCTGACGGCGAAGCTCGACGTGCCGCGCTGCGTGTCGGCCCTGCGCGCCGAGCGCATGGGTCTGGTGCGCACACTCGCGCAGTACACCTTCCTGCACCAGTGCCTCGTTGACGCATTCGACGTCGCGCACGAGACGCGCATCGAGCCCGAGCGATTCCTTGCACGCCTCGCTGAGATTCGTGCGAGGGCCGGGGTCGCCGTACTAACGGACCTGGAGAGGGAGTTTCTGGCCGCCCGGCTGCCGTCCTATGCAGCTGTGGTGCTGCCCGACGCGCCGGCTCAGTCGATGGACGGGTTCCGCGCTAGGGGAATGTTTCGGGTGGCCGCGGTGGGCGAGTCGTCCCTCACGTCAGAGGGCCTGTGGGCGAGCGCGTGGGCCGGGGCAGTGTCCTGCATCGTTGTCCTCGACGACCGTCAGCTCAGCCCGGCCGTGGTATCGGCCGGCGCCCCCGCGGGGACCATCGGCCAATACACGGTGACGTGCGAGGCGGTGCGTGTGCACCCGCACGCTTTCTTCTCCGTGCACGTAGTGCGCGTGATGCGCATCGATGATTGCGCCAGCGCTGGAGTTCAAGCGAGGCGGGGAGTGGTGGCTAGCAGCAAGGGGGTGCGGATATACGCCTTTCAGCCGTGGTGCGTCGGGGAGGAGCTCCCGCCAGTCGGAGCGATGCTCGATCTTGTCGCCAGCGTGATGGACTGGCATGGTCGCTGCGGGCAGGGCCGACCTTTGACCCTGCTGGGGGGGTCATGCAGGGGGCGCGAGGAGGCCACTAGGTTTCGAAAGGTCAATGGAATGGAGAGCGTTGTGAGAAAAGGTCAAGAAGGCGTCAGTGTAGATCTGGATGTGAGAGATGGAAAGAAAGGTTTTGTGAAAGACAGCAAAATATCAGGCGTCGATAGTAGAGGTGGAAAAAAGCAAGCCGGACAGGTGGCGAGCAGTGGGAGAAGGGAGGCGGGGGGCTTGGAGGATGGTGTGGCGTATGGTGGGGATGGGGATGGGCGGGAGAGAGGGGCGTTGTTCTGCATGTTGTGGACGCTGCTGGAACGGCTCGCCGTCGAGCGTGTGGTGGACGTGTACGCTGCGGCGCGCTACGTCTGCTCACACTTCCCCTCCGCACTCTCCACACTGGTCAGTATGGCCAGTGTGGAGAAAAAATAATTTTCTAAATTGTTTTGTTTAAATTTAATTATATAGATATTGCATCTACATCATATGTAGACATCATTGTATCTACATCTACACTGCGATCATATGAATTGCTCGACAGATTTCACGGAGTGGTTGGTAAAATACACGACCTCCCAGTCCCACAGTGTGCCATGAAGTGTAAGTAGCGGTTTTTTCCGACCACCGTGTAGAAATGTTCTGTTGTGCTTGCAGGATCAGTACAGCTTCCTGTATGACTGCATCAAGGAGCAAGTTCTGCGCACTATCACTGCGCGACACCACCCCAGCGCCAACGGACCCTTGCCGGACCCCGCCTATGACCCCGACCCCATCCACTCGTCATGGCCGACTGCGTCTCGGTCGTTAGACGACATCGTGAGCGCGGAGCTGTTGGTCGATCCGAGTTCAACAGTCCTGCTCAACTCGGTATGACGCGTCGGAGTTTTTTTTTATTTAGGTTTTAATTAAATTCATTTTTATTAGTCAAAAGTTGATTTAATTTGATTAACTTGTTCAATGTTCTATATCTACTGTAGTTTAAATTTAATTAGGGTCAAACTTTGTTACTGTTAGATCGAATATATATGAATTATCCAATTACTGAATAATGTTGAAAGAGGATTCTTTTGGTTAATGTCTGATAGGGAAAGCCCAAGTTACACTCTGTTTTGAGAGTATACGTGTCTTCAGAGGCACCGATTGCCCCACATTGGCTGGACTGAGGAGTGAGGACTGATATTTTTATTTAGTATGTTGCTATTGCCTTGCCTATTTGAGATTATAAAGTACTACCTATTAATATTTAATAAAATTGACAGTTTTTTTACTTTAAAAAATTCAAATTACGCGTTGCTTTATGTTTATTTTGAATATTTCGTATCATTTGCTTGTGTTCAGGATGTGGCCGGCGCCTCACAGTCTCTCACCCCGCGCATGCGTATGCTCTCCTCCCTTGCCACTGCCTACCCGGCATCGATCGGCGTCTGGCAGTCCCCTGCGCTTGCCACGCGTTGGCACTACTCCCCACCTGGCGGCTCTGTCGATAGGCCTCTCCCCAAACCTCCCCCGAAGAAATCGACAACCGCTGAAAAACTTCAAATGGAGGAAGCTGCGAAGAAGTCGCTGAGCGACAAGCACAGACGGAGGGCAAGGGATTTTGGTGACGACCTCAAGCAGCTGCGCTTCGGAGAAACGGAAGGATATTCGCTGACCAAACGCCACGCGACAACGGCGACTGAAAGAGGTGACATCCGGAATGGAAAGAAGGCGTCAGGTGAGAGATTGGCGAAGGATTCTCATGGAAAAGACGGTGGTAAATCCTTCCAGTATCGAGCCGGATCAACTTCAGACCTGCCCCAAGGCTTCGTTTGCGAAAATGATGGAATCGCAGCTCGTTTGCGCGGACAACGAGACAATATTCCACACGTCTCGAGAAAAGAAAAGAGAGAGGGATACGCTGCCGACTCCGCAGATCATCCAACTGCTGCTAACCGAGGGGCGGCAGTGAGTGAAGTCGAGCCGAGAGGATCAGCGAGAAAGACGATGGCTGCGAGCGTAGGTGTAATTCAGCAGCGGAGGCGCATGGGGAGCGCCGGACCCCCGGAGAGCTCCAGCACTGACGACAGCGCCCTTGACGCGAAGAGAAGTTGTCCAAGACACCGGCCGGAAAAACCGGCGAGAGCCCAGTCGGTTGGAAGGCGAACCGGCCTGCCCGCGATGGCCGATGCGGTCGAGGCGTGGAAAGAAAAAGCGGTCGTGGCCGGTACGGCCTCAATCTCGCAGAATCGGGCTTCGGTGGAAACAGGCGGAGTAGCTGGAGTGAAATCGAACACGCGTGGAAGGCCGCAAGCGGGCGAGAGCCGCCACGTTAGAAGCCGGTCAGAATCGATCGGAAGACGGCTTTCCACGACCGCCGTTGTGGGAATGGACGACGAATTCACGAGCGATACGTACGATGAGCTGTGGGAGGGGGTGGCGACGAGGCGCCCCCGTGAGGGGTGGAGCGTCGAGCGAGAGGAGGAGCTTTCTAACAGGGGCGGAGTCCTTACTGGTCGACCACAAGGTCGCGACCCTAGGGCGATGGATAGAATTGCGACGACGGAGAGAAAGCCGAAGCTCGACAGCCGTCGGGAGTTGCATCGCAAGACGAGGGAACGAGGGAAAAGTACAGAAGACACGAAATCCCCGTGGGATAAATCCGCCCGGTACCAGCAGCACAGCGGGACGCAGACCTGGGTCGGGGAGAATGGGTGCGCGGCACAGCGCCGCAAAGATCTCCGCAATGCGAGTTTTTTGACGATTGTTGATCGACCGGATTGCAAAAGATTTGATGACAGACGAGATCGTCGTTTTGTCGCGGAAGTCGGGGACTTTCGGAGCCGATCGAGAGAAAGTAGGAGCGGAGGATCGGAGGAAATGGTCGCTCGGAAGAGGGAGGAGTGGTGGAGGGGCGCTCCGCTGGCCAGTTCCACCACTGTGGACCTCAGCGCAAGCACGTCCAAGAGCCAGGCCGGAGTGATCAAGCACGGAATGAATCAGGGCAGAGTGATCTACGGTGGAGTGGGCGCGGAAGGGAGCCAGCGTGTCATGGAGAAAAGGGAAGACAGCCATGCTACAGCAGCAGTGAGAGAACAAACAACGAAGGAAGGACATCGCGAATTAGTTCAAAAGCAGGCGGGGACTAGCGTGAAAGAGAGCCACCGCGTTCCGGCGGAAATGGAAAGCTACCAGGCCACGGCAGCGAAGGATAACCACCAGATAACGACAGAAGGGCATCTGGAATCTGTGCAAAAGCATGGCTACCACGCGGTTATGGAAAGAGAAAGTTATGAGACGGATAGCAAAGGGTACCGGGTCCCCGTGGTGAGGGAAAGTACGGTGGTTCCGACAGGGAGACAAAGCTATCAGTCCGTGACGGAACGACAAAGTTACCGCAAGCGAGAAAGCCAAAGTGCCTCGGAGGGTGTCGGTAGCCAGGCACAAAGGTTCCTCGAAAAGGAGATAGAGACGAAAAATGTTACGGAGAGGCTGATTTCCATGGAGCGCACTCCGAGGCCAGGCGAAGTCTTGGAATTAAGCGTAACGGAGCGTAAATCTGCCCGGCGTTATGACCCGGAAAACAAAATCCCCGAGTGGCACGGTCCGGAAAGCCTCTCTTCCGGCTGGATGGCTCCGGAAAGTAAATCCTCCGAGCGATACACATCGGAAAGCATTCCGTCGGAGTCGTATCCGCCGGAAGCTAAATACTCTCAGCTGAGCGGTCGTGAGCGTCAGTTCCCCCAGCATTACTTTCAGGAAAAAAATGACTCAAAGGCTTCGGAACCATTCTCAAAGAAGCCTCATTCATCTAGCAGCGCGAAAGCGGCTGAGTTGGCTACAACTAGAAGCGCCGGCACGGCGCAAGAGGAGCTCGTGGAGCAAAGCGGTGCAGTGTCGAGCGGGAGCGTCGCTTTCCACGCCGTCGACAGCGGGTCCAGCCGGTCCAGCGCGTTTGTGACGGCCACGTCGAGGTTTTCCAACACGAGCGGAGTGTCCGGGACGCGCGGAGAGCCAGAGCATCGCGGAGTGCGAGCGGCCGCGTCCAACACCGTCAGTCTGCAGTCCTCGGCCGTGGCCGTGCGATCGCCGCGCAGCGACACGACGCAGGTTAAGACACGCGAATATGTCACCAGACAGTCTGGCTATTATGCCAAGTTGCTCTCGAATACGGTCGATTTGGTATCAGTCGGCGTAAAGAGGAGCGCTTATTCGCATTCGAAGATGTCAAACACCAGCGGATCTAAACCTGCCCTGCAGTCAGCTGTGTCGCGGAGAAGCGGCGATTTGGCTGGAGTGAAAATGTCTGGAGCGGATGCAATAAGAGCGGATGCAATGCGAGCGGATATAGGTACAGAAACAGCGGACACGGCGAGTAACGATGTCCTTAGAGCGCAACAACTCAGACTGCACCATGGTGCACAGTCTACTCTGCACGACAGCAGCCCCATCACCGACATCAGAGGCATCCCTCGCCGCTCGTGCGTCTCCTTCGAGCTAATTGATGGTGGATCTCCCCCCTCCGACCCCCACGCCATCGAGGAGCAAAGAGACTCGCAGGAGAACGAAGCCTCGGGGAGTCGTGGGTATGAATTGCGAGGGGAGGATGGGGGGTTGCATCGTGAGGGGGACAGCGCCGTGTCGTTTGCTGCCGTGTCGTCAGTACCAAGCGTTAATGCGAGGGCGTCGACCCTCAATGTGAAGCCAGTCAGCTCGGGGCCGGGGGTGGGAGGAGGGGTGGGAGGGGGCGCGGAGGAAATGGATTCAGCGGGGGGCAGCGCAAAGGGAGAGGGAACCGGCAGTGATGGAAGACTCGGTGGACAGTCAATTGAGTCGAACAAGATGCTGTCGGAAGACTCTGAACGAAAGGTGGAAATGCAGAACAGGAAGGCGGGTAGCAGGGAACTGAAGCTGGAATGGATGCAGCAGATGGAGGAGGAATCAAGCGAACAGAACGCAGGCGTGCAGACAGGACACGAGGCAGAACAGAAAGAGAATGCAATCGTACAGAAAGCGCTTGGAAAAGTTTTGTCCCAAAATGCTGAGGCATCTCGTGGTGTGGATTGCAACAGGATTGAACCGGTGGAAGACCCGACGAGCAAACTTTGGGCTGGCGTTATTCAGGTGAGAACATCGGCTATGTTTAACGATGACACCACAGCGAAGTACGCCACTCCTCATCGGCCGAGCGGAGATATGACTTCAGTTGTCGCCGCCGCAGCCTTCCAGCCCGCCACTTCCATGGAGGACATCATCCGAGCGTTTGCTGACGACCAGAATGGAGCGGAGGCCATGAAGACGAAGCAGAAGGTGATGCTGCCGTCGGAGAGAAGGTTTGCCGCCATGCTCCAGGAGTTGGCGTCCGGTTTGGGAGGTGCCGTGTCTGGCTCAAAAATTGCTTTGAGTTCCGGTGGAATCGTTTTGAGCGCCGGAGCGACTTCGGAAGCCGGTTTGGGAGCCGGTTCTAGCGCTGGAGCTAATGCCGACTTTAAAACCGGCTCGGGTTCAACTGCCGCTGCTGAAATGAAAGCTGGGTTTGAGGCCAGCGCTGGGTTTGATTCAGTGACAGCCGCTGGCTTGGTGTCCAAAGTTCGTTCGGTTCCAAGACTGGAAGCCACCCTGGAATCCTTCTTCGGCGGAGGGGCGTCCAATATCAGCGGTCAAATCAGCAAGGAAGCCATTGACCGTCCGACAGTCGACGCCAAGGCAGAGCCCATCGGGTCTGAGTCACGCGTGATGAGCAGTTTCAAGGCACCGTTGGGTTTTCCGTGGGCGGTGAGATCGGCGACGACGGATACCAGGTCGAGTGGGCCGGCGTCGAGCTATCATACAGCTCCGTACAGCGTTGGAGGGGGAAGCAGCAAGGTGGCGTTTAACCTCAGCGATAGCGATATCCCCTACGCCGACATGTCTGACGCAGACTCCGTGTCCAACCGCTCGCGCCACAACATATAAACGACGGACGATGAACTGGAGTTGGCGTTTATCATCTAGTTATATGGGAGTAGAACTAATGGCAGTAATAAATTATTAATAAATGAATAAATAATTAATAAATTAATACTGAATGAACAGCAGCTTATCGTTCAGTTTGATGGGAGTAAAACTATACAATAAATATTTTGGATGGTTACTGTTCTGTATCGTTTAATGTCTAGTTTTACTCCCATATAATTGGACACCGAACGATAAATAACTGTTTATCATTTAGTTTCGCTCTCATATAACTGGACGATATATGATGAACAGCAGTTTATCGTTCATCGTTCAGTTAAACGGGAGTAAACTGGACAATAAACTATAAAAAGCAGTTTATGAATAGGGTTGTAAAACTGGACAATAAACAAGCTTTCATTGTTGCTTCTTCATATTTTATTCTTGATAAACTGAGTATAAGTTAGGTAAAAAATTGCCAAGAATGATATAAGAGAAGTTACTAGACGGCTATTGACAACTAGGCGAGGGACGATAGTATTAAAATCAAAGATGTGTCGGAAAAATGAAAATGAATTTTTTGAGCAGGATGTGGACACAAAATTTTGCTTCAAAACCAGCTATATTGGATTTAAACTTGTGATGTAAACTTGGACGCTCTTGCACAGAATATGAAATTAAAGAAAAAGTAATAATTTATGCCATTTTGATTGAAACTTGACTTGTGGAATGAGTTTTGACTGTTTTCGAACAGTATTTTGGCTGTTGTTTTGTCTTTAATTCAGTATTTGCATTTTCTTGTCATCTTTGCTTGTTGACAGTTGTTGCTGCTTGAAGTTCACTATCGGTGCCTTTGGTTTCCTGTAGTAGTTTTAACTTTATTTGTTTGCGTATAGTTTTTAAATTGCATTTCCTGACTAATTTGTTATCAATGGGTAACATGAAATTTTTGGGGCATGTTATTTTTGCAATTTTGCTTCTCCGATACTTTTCTGCATGAAATTTTACATTTTTTCAGGACTGCCCATAGCTTCTGCAGCATTATTCTCGCTGTATGTAATTTTCTCGAGTTTGACTGATTCGCGATTCGCCAAAATAACATGCACTCGAAAATTTCATGTTTTACAGTAGTCAATTTGTTTTCAACTACATTTGTGGAGTAAAAAGTCATTTTGTCTGAATTCAAAGTAAAATGCGATTTAAATTTTGAATTAATTTTCCTGCTGAATTTTGAATTAATCTTAGAAAATGATCTGGCTTTTTGAGTTCTTCACTGATAAAGTTATTCTTGAAACTGGACTGCAGTATTCAGCTAATCACATGAATTTGTAATCTGAAGCGACATTGGCTGTAGCTCTGTCAATTTTGTTGTTTGCAATGCAGTTGAATTTCATGTTGTGTTCTCATCATTTATTTGTTTATTTCACAATGATAAAAATACTGGATGGATTTAGTTTGGTTGATTATCTGCTTATGCCTCTTACTGCCTGCGATTTAGGCCTCCATAATCATCCTGTTGCCAAATTAAAATATTTATTGAAATCACACGTTAGCGCACCATTTTGAAATATTTTCATCGTAATTTTGGCTGCAAATTTATTAAATTTTTTGGACATTGGCCTATTGTGAATATGATTAAATGTAATTTTCGTGGCGAAATGCAGTTTCCATGTTGTGTGTAACTGAATATGTTGAAATGCAAGCTGTCTCTTTACTTGCCGGATTAAACATCAACTGTAGTTTAGTTTTATGTTGCTATAATGTTGGTTTGGTTTTTATACTCTTTTACCTATCCTATTGGATTATATGTTTCGTTTATATTATTAACTATTTTTATATCTTGCTTGACTCCTTTTTGGATAGATGACTCATTTTGTTACTTAATTTTTACTCTGCAAAATATTACAGCTTCGTGTTTGGTCCTGTTATCTATCGGTGCCGCTTATCTTACTGCAATAAATGTACACTTTTAGTTTTATAGAGGCTTTGTTTATTTAAACAGAAATTGGATTTGATAGGCCTAACGTCTATTAAACCTTCATTAAAAACTAATTAGAACTAAGTGCAATGATTTTGGCATAGCAACATTTCAAAACAGAAATTCTGGGTATGCTTAACTTCACACAGATAGTTTTATAATAGAGTGCAATAATCTTATGCTATTTTGAATCATCATACATTTTATAGTACTATGGGAATTAAAACCACAATGACATACTGTCAAACATGAAATTTTCGCGTGCATGTAATTTTCGCGAATTTCGAGAATCGGCCAAACTTACGAAAATTACATGCACGCGAAACGTCATTTACTCTACGGCTCAGTTCTAACTTGAACGAGAATTTGCTGCTTTAAACCATTAATTGGTTTTGAACAAAATCAAGCAATATCGATTGCTGTAGGCAATTGTTAGCACTGTTAATGAAATTGTGAGACAAGTTTTGCGGCGTTTTCGTGTTTTAGCCATGACGACGGCTACAGTCGTTGACACCCGTGTCCTACTTCGACATTGCTAATCCGCGGTAAATGAAACACACAGCATCTAGGCTATTAGGCCGTGAGGGTGAAACGACATTTTGGACTAGCTTGGAATTTAAATGCCACTTTTAAGAATCGGGGTTTAGTTCGTCCTCTCAAGCCTCTTCTATCCCGTTAAGCCTTCGCATGTTGTCCGCAGCCCGCAGCACGCCGTGCAGCAGCTATTATAGATAGTCGCTGCAGCAAGCTGCAGCGGAGCCGCTGCTGCAATAATTACATGGCTAGTCGACCCACAGCGTACAAAGGACGAGCTGCGCCTCTGCATTTCTCAATGAATCGTCACAGGATGGGGCTATTTTAGAAACAATTGGATATTTTTAGAATTATTAAATTCTGGACTGTATAGGCTATTGATTGATAGAATGATATTAATTAAGGCAAGCAAACAACGGCATACAACACAATGGCAGGCTGTTTTAAAAGCTCGCTTCATAAGCAAGCTAAAACAAGCAAGATACGGCTTAGTGTCACACAAATGAAGTACAAGTTTCACAGGTTGGACTTGCATATAGGTTTAAGTCAGGGCTATGGTTTGGACCGTTTTGGTTTAGATACAAATTAAATCTACGTGCGAATCCCTATAAATAACAAACTGTTCGATGATTGAAAATTCGCCTGCCGCTGCTTTGCTGCGGCAGCGCCAATCATCTGCCAAAGGCTCAAACGCTCTCACCCCTCTCCTCGCAAACTGCACCCTGCAATCCGAAAAACTTACTTATTTTTCAAAAACGTCAGAAGACTTTTCCTTCAAATGATTGAACCATTTTGAAATGTCTGAACAACTAAGCCCGCTAAAAATTGAGGGCTTAGTTCTCAAATATTTTGAGTGCCCTTCCAAAAAAATTCTGTACAGAACCGCCACCGTTAGCCAGTCCTTTAACTGACAGGCAGGGTCTGGTCTCTTCAATAGGAAACGCCGCCTTGGCTTGCAGTAGCTGCGCAATGCAGTGGGCTAATAATTACGGTTGTTGAATCAAGCGCCTCTCGTATTGGGGTTAGCATTGGTCCTACATTGTAGTCCCAGGCTATGGCCTGCTCTAAGGCGCGCGGGCCTGTCGGTGTAGAATACTGAAGCATCACATTAGCATGCAGTAGGCAGATCAATGTTGTTATTGCCGCAGGTGACTAGGCTATAGTGCTACAATGTATGTATACCAGCTTAAAACCGGCTGAATCAGCGGGGTCAAGTGAAGACTAATGTTAAGCGATAGAACCTAGACGCGTTCTCTTTGACGCTGTAGGGCCTAGATCTAGATGTTTAACTGGATAGGTATAATGCTTATGCATGATCGAAGGCAGGGTCTGTGATCTAGATCAGTGCTACTCAAAGTGGTGATCCGTGGATCGGCGCCGGTTCGCGGATCACCTGTCGTCGTCCTTCTGCGGCGTGCTGGAAGAAAGAGGTCTTTATGATGTTGGTTAAACGTTTAGACATCTCATGCCGTCGTGAAGTGTGAAGTGTATTCTGTAGACAATTAAAATGTAAGTCTCTGCATTTTATTACATCCCTACAACTGAGAAGACAATTTGCCAGTCCGTGAAACTAAAAAGTTTGAGAAGCACTGGGTTCGATTACTGTTATACTATGAGCCTACGTCTATATCGTCCACATAGCGCGCAAGGCTATGTTGATATTGCAATAATAACATAACTTCACTGAAGCTATGCAGCTGTTGCGAGGCCATCCTAGTTTGTAGAGCCAAGTTTGCACACAGCTGCGCGATTTCTGTGCGAATTTTCTGCACGCGCGACAATACAGATTGCGACCTGAATGCAAATTAATATAGTAGGCCAAGGTATTATGATGAGAACAGAGTCGTGTCGTGTTTTGTGTCTTACTCACATTCTATCTTAGCCTAGGCCATTGCGGCAATCAGCGTGCGCAAGAAGCTTCGCAGTCATATTCATAAATTAATTCATTACAATTAATAGACGACCTTCATAACGCCTACATGACAGTGAAACAGAAAAGCGCAATAGCTATATTTTACACACTGGCCAACAGACTTAGTCCCATCTGATTTTGACAAAATCTTAGATTCTGCAAACTTGCGCTGTACACTAATCATATGGCAGAATTGTTCCCACTAACGCTCTGAAAGTCTGACGGCTAAACGTCACGCAAAGTAGCCTACTGTTGTTAAACTGGATTATGCTGAAGATGAACGAGAACAGCTGAGTTGATTGAGAGAAGACCTCAGACAATGGATAACAACGTGGGTAACGTCGATCCGGGAGGCGCCCCCCAAGTTCTGCTGCAAGCAAGCAATCCGGATCAATCCGCCTATATAGTGTAAGTCTATGTTGGCCGTGAGGTCCCTGCTATTTTATCAAGCCTACACGGTCACGTGTTTGAAGCATCGGCCACGCATTTTAAATGCTGTATTAAAAGCAAGCGATGGCCTACTGGTGTACCTCAGCACCTGCATTGAAAATGCATGAAACTGTATTGCATGAGACAAAGATGTGTTAAGCATCTCTGAGTTTGACTCTAGATACAGTAATGAAGCTGACGTTGTAAGCTGTGTGCCAGCGTATTGCACCACAAGAGCAACCTTTTGCTGTTCTGTCCTCGCACTTCGGGGCAGCTGTTGCAGCAAGTACAGAGCTGCTGCAACCATCGTTTCCCAAGTGTACTTGGGAAACGATGGGCGAGCTCAGCATGCATTGAGGCATACTGATACACGCCTAGCTAGGCTAGCCTACTTGTCAGTTGTGCATAGTAGGCCTATACCAATTTCCGGTAATGACGCTGCAGTAAATTTGTCAAGTTTAGAACATACTTTGAGCTTTAAAATGCCGGAACATTTGGGGATTCTAGGCTTATGGGATGATGGGCGTCTCGCTAGTAATTAGCAGTATAATACTATTTGACATGGTCACAGCTGATAGTTGGCCTTCGCTTTCACACTTTTTGGTTCCCTGTTGATGTCATGTGAACTACACTTTGTAGTAAATAAATATATTGTTACATGTATTAGGGAATTGGAATGTGTTTTTATATTCGTATGGCCTATATGAATATAGGCCATATGAATATATGGCCTATATTCATATAGGTCATATATTTGACGGTAGATAAACCATCAAATATTGATACTGACGCGGGTATGTTATGTTTTGTGTCCAGCGCATACTCAATGGTAGATTCGTCGCGGCTATCAACATTCGTCATATCTATACTTCTCATCGTGTACGGCAGCTTTAGGTGAGTTGCTCTGTGTTTTATCCTCTGATAAGTCTGCCAGTGAGCAATGTATATCATGGTCTCAAAGCGTATCATAGGTACTCACTCGAACGTGGATATTTAGAGAATTATTGTGGTCTCACGTCGCTTCCTGTGGGCTTCACACTTCCAGTAACAAATATTCTTTTCAGGATTGCGAAACTTTGCTTTTCCTATGCTCGTAATGTTAGTTTAGAGATTATACATTTTACGTTTTGTTCTATGGTCTCCGCAAATTGGTTGGTCTCCACTCTTGAAATATTCCCTGCTCTATGTAGAACAATCGCAATCTTCCATAGCAAACAGGGCTAGAAAACGGTCCTAGTTCCGCTTTTATTTCCAGAACAAAATTTTTGCTCTGCGCGCGAGTTTGAGGATGAGATGCGAATATATCTCAGTGTAAAAACAAAAAGAAGAAGAAAAACCGACTAGGTTCGAGTACGAGATGTGAGACTGCAGAACGTGTCGTGTTGTAGCAAGCTACTTCGTTCTGCAGTCTTTCTTTGCTTTGTCCCTATACGCTAACAGCCTGCAACACTGTGACAGTGTATAGTACAAGCGACCCGTTTAGTTGTTTAGTGCTTTGTTGCTTTTTTCATCTGCTTCTTTTGTGCTGGCTGTTTTTTGCTGGATGCTGTGTTCCTTTGTCAAATCCCCTTTGCCTAGTACATGAGACTATCCTTATTGATGACGCTATGCCGCGTTATTGGCCTGTGCGAGTTCTGCTTCTTTGTCTTGTGTAATAAATTACACTAGAGAAAATCAATAACGCCAATTGTACAACGCCAATCGTTTTACAAGTTAATTTAGTTAGGTCTCTGTTGACTCCCATCTCTTTAAAGTCTATTATTGACTAAAGCATCAAACTTTTAGACGAAGCGCTTTGCTTGCACCTGATAATTACTCACACGAGAAAGATCAATGTTATAAATCTAATGAATCGAGTTTAATACTGATATTTTCAGCGACTGAGCTTGCATAACCTACTGACATTTAAGGCCTATATAGGCTTGCTTATCTAGTTTGTTTATGTAATTTTTTGATTGTTGCATTTTGTATTTTGTGCGTTGCTACCAATCTTGTTAATATATAGATTAATATTCCTTTTAATGGCTTCTGCATATTGTTCTTCTTGTGTTTCTTTTCCCGCTCGTGGGTCATTAGGCTGAGTAGGCCTACTAAACAATCCAAGATTCTGTCACTTTTGCCGCTGATGTTTTCTGACGAATAGCATTGCACTATGCAGGGCGTTCACATCTGACGAATTGATTTGAATTGAAAACGATAATCTTAAAACGATAAACGATATGTTTTCATAAGAAGAAAATCATTTCTGCCGTTTGCATTATTCTAAATTTTTAAGCTAACGTTGTGTCTTCTCGATGGCCATCAGCGGGCCTGTACTATGACTTTTGTTTTTTGACTGCAGTCCACTGTCCATAAGTTCTTGTTCATGAGCGTTTTTGCTTTTACTGAACGGTGGTTTGTTATAAGAGCTGCTGAATCGTTTTGTCCTTGGGAAGGGCTGTATGATCATGTTATAATAATTTGACTTTTTTGAATTGCTCTAGTGAGCGCGCATGCCATGCGGCGTCACGGTTAGATGACTACCAAGTAGTAATGTTTAGTGTTGGCGTTTCGTCTCGAAGCGGGTCGTAGGCTGTACTATTAATAGAATAATATCGTTCACTATTTTTTTACAATTGGAAGCGAAGACGTAATCTTTCTGGTAACAAGAAACACTCTAGTTTCTTACATCTAGTTTTATAGTCAAGTAAGCCTGATTATCAGGTCTGATGATGTCAGATTCTGAGGCTTAGGAGGTGAGGACAAGGTGGCAGAGACTCTGAACTCTGTGTAGTAATCATAACTAACGCAGGTACTTAGTGCTTATTGTCTCCCTTGATGTTGGACTTGTCCAGAAAATGATATCTAAAGAACTAATAATATCTAAGGACTAAAACCAAATACTGTGCAGGTAATTGAACCGGAGATTGCTGGCATCGGAGTTAAAAGTTCTAAACGCTTTCATCGTGTTAACTTTTTCATTTTTTTATTATGTTAACTCTTCATTTTTTCATTGTCCCTCCTTGCTCCTTTACAGTTATGTCCTTCTCGCTCACCTAATCTATATATATAGTTACAAGTATGCACCTAATGTATGCATGTGGTTACTTCAATGTAATGCTGTATCTGAATCAGAATCATAATCCTTACATAACAATACTTACAATAGGCATTGATTTTGTAAGCCGCGTGTAGTGCAGCTTTTGCTGCGCATAATGCTATTATCTTTCCATATCATGTTAAAAAAAACTGTTCGTTGCTTCAACTATATGTGGCTGCTTTTAATGTAGATCTGCTTTTAATGCAATAAAATTTTGGGAAGTAAAGTATGTCCAACGACTGTATTAATTAAAGCCAACACGTTTTTAGTTATATTACCCCTTCCCTTGCGTAGTAATCGATATCGCTATATTGATATTGAACTTTGGGTCAGAGACCTGCAATTTTTTATGCAAGTCTCGGAGCATTCTCTAATGTCAACGAATCGATTCATTTTATTGTCCAAATACTGGATGGGAGTTTGGATGGGAGATATGGCCTAACGTTACCAGCTAGATTGCTTTAACTATTATGTAAGCGTTAATGACATTTCAAAGTTCTTAAAAGCATTTAAAGTTTTACTAAATTCTGCGACACTTAACTGAACATTGTTGAACCATTAAAATTTCTGCTATAGGCGCAAGATCTAGACGACTTCTCTGAGAAATGCTGAAATATTAAGTGATTATAAAAAGCGACATATTTCTTTAATTTCTGCATGTTTATAGGCACTGCAATACGGATTAGGCAAAGAATTTTGTCAACCAATGCCCTCGGCTCCCAGAATCTGTAGGGTGTTCTAACCTTGATTTCATCGTAAAAATATATGTAAAAATATATATATACGCTTCAATATTTTATGAAGTACCATGACCATCATAGCCAAGTAGCACTATGGTCTTGTATAATGTGAATTCAGTGGGATTCATATCAAGTCAATAATAGCGCGTCAGCTTTAGGTACCTCCTTCAGTGACTCTCTTTATCTTATAGTTCTTGAAGTGATTAATGACATTGATCAGATGTCTTTGCGGAGTAGGTTCTCAAGACATAGTGATAGTTAAAAGCTTAGGGTGATTTCTCGTATTTGACAGTGTATCTACCTTTCCTGCATCCAAATAGCATGTCTATTCTAATGGTTATGCAAATGGTTAGATTTTAGTACAGGGTAGGCCTACCATAAAAAGTATGACATACGCTGACATATCAAAATTTACATTTCAACCCCAGAGGCTAAATTTCAACAAAATCTTAAAGTACTAAATGAAACCATAATCACAAAAAACTTTCCCGCACCCACCACTCAGAGATCACTGATGATCTTTCCATCTCCGTGTGCACGACATACTTTGGTGCCTTATATGTGCTGTATTGCATAATCCATACATGAAAATGAAGTCTAACTTTCAGCAATTACTATAATAAGTATAATGAGCTGCAATTCTGTCGAAGCCAGTCGGTCTGTCATAGTCTATGGTCTGCTTTAAGCCGATTGCAGTCAGAGTTTCATGCTAGATTGCTGTATAAGCCTATGTGAGAACAAATTGGAGATTATTTGGTGTCAGGTTTGTACTTCACACGCACTGCGCTAGGACTACTAAGCGCAGTGCGTGATTGAAGCGCTGCGCATACTGCCGTGAAGTAGTAAAACTACAAGGTCATGTGCATGCAACGCTCTTTCCAGGGTGTAGAACGCAAGGCTGTTTATGGATCTTATCGTCGTGCTTCGGCTTTAATTATAGTACTAGTAAAACGTAGTGATACGCGGTCAACGTTTTGTGCTGAATGAAACATAAATTATTTAATATGAACGTAAGACCACTGGGTATGAGATTTATAATTAATGTATGGTTTGTTCTGTTGTATAAAAAGTCAGCGTGATAATAACGACTTTCAAATGAACGTCAAATTGTCAGGGCTTTGATTGAGTGACCTTTCTTGTGCAGCCTGTTCTGCTGTGCATTGGTTGTCTCTACTCTTATTTCTGTTGTGTGTGTTTGAGCTACCATTTTGGTGAAGTAAAGTTCTATATTTTATTGTGTCTGTCAACTTGAACAGTGCACTGCTAAAATTTTGTACAAATTGAAAAACATTTGTAGGATTCGTGCAGAAAAGTTTTGAACTGATGTTTGAACTGAGGTAGCTGAGGTCACCTTTTTATGAGCCATCGTTTACATACAAATAGATTTATGCAAATATCAACAGAGCTTATTCTGTAGTAAAACTAGTCATAATTTTTGCTGTTTATTTTCAGGTCATTAAATTTGGAGCAGGAGAATAAGGAGAAGGAGAAATTGGCGTCTCCGGTTTTTTCCCCCGGGGCCACCTCTCCCGCCTCCGGAGCGGCCGGGGGGGCAGAAAATGATTCAGGTACGCGCCCCGTTTAAGTTTTATTTCTGTTAGAGGGAGACGTTTTGAGCCTTGGGTTACTTTCTCACTCGTGTATGTTATATTGTTTATTACCATAAATTCTTAAGCAATGGTATAGCATTCGTTGCTGGTATACAATTTTGATATATGTAAGAATAATTTAACTTCTTTTTTCTTTGATTTCATTTGTTGTTACAGTTTATCTCTGTTCTGCATTTTGAATTGCAAACAGATAGGCATTATATTATTTATTAGTATTATTATATTATTAATATATCATTTATTATTTTACTCTTCTGAACTACCATTATCCACAATGTACAGAACTTTATTATTTTATCGATGCTCATTTCAACTATCATATTTTGTATTGTCAATTTGTGACTATATTATTTTTGTCTATTGCAAATTCAGTCCATTATTATATATATATTAATATAATTTAATTATGCCAAGTTAATGCAGCTTCGATTCAGATTTTCATTGAAAAAAATTAGAAAATGTGTAGTGTGTTACAAATGAATTTTCGATGCAGGAATGCAGACTATTGACGCCTGCCAGGCTATCCTCATGCCCATTGGCGCGTCTGTGTCACTGCTCGTCATGTTCCTGTTCTTTGATTCGCTCCAAATGGTCTTTGCCGTCTGCACAGCTAGTCAGTACATTATTTCTAGCACTGATTTAGATTTATTTTTGCTATAAATATAGGCATGTATGAAAAGTATGTATGAAGTTTTATTTCAAACGCAGTCAAATATAAACTTCAGCTCAAATACAAAAATACGATCTACTTAAAAAGGGAGACTAAAGGCCCCTATTGTACAAGCCACTAGAATGTGTAGGCAACATTGTATAAAATCTACACGCTGATCACATCCGCCTGCTGTTCTCTACATTCATTGCAGGGAAAAACGATTGGGGATATTTGCAAAGTCAAATATCACCCTTGGCATTTCATATAGACTAGTGGTCACACTGTTTGCAGTAGCCTAACGCTAGACGCTGTACAAATGTTACAATGGTTTTGTGGTGCAAGCTAACTATAGGCATTATTAT
>JAQIWG010001891.1:0-22380 GCA_034695025.1 Chamaedrilus cognettii | reverse complement strand
TATCTATTGCACCACAAGCACTGGACGATCAAGGTCAACTGAGATCAATGTCTTCAATTGATGGTATATCTATTGCATCCCAAGAACTGGACGATCAAGATCAACAGAGATCAATGTCTTCAATTGAATGTATATCTATCACCCCACAGGCACTGGACAACAGTGGTCAACTGCGATCGTTTTCTTCCGGAAGTGAAAGTTCCATCTCGCCACAGGCTCTTGATGATCAGGGCCAGCATTGATCTTTTTCCCCTGTAAGTGGCAACGCTATCAGGCTACAGTCACTAGACGATAGAGGTCAGCTTCGATCTTTTTCCTCTGGAAGTGGCAACTCTATCACGCCACAGTCAGATGATAGAGGTCACTTCAGATCATTTTCCTCCGGAAGCGATAACTTGATTGGACTACAGGCTTTAGGAGAGAGTGGACAATTTCGGTTCTCAATTTCAGTAGTGGCCGCTTTAATGGACTAAAACCATAAGAATGCTTGATTATTGTGCCAACTTGTAAATACGTCTGTAGAAACCCTCTACCCTGTAAAGCGTCGGGTCAGAAATAGCGTGTTTCAATGCGTCGAAGTGCTCCTTAACTGTAGTGGAACGATCAAGTATTGATTGTATAAATGTATAGTAAAAACGGCGTAGTAAACACTTACAAGTCGGCGTAGCAAAACTGCCATTCCTCGTACCGGTATCGCTACACATACACAAATATCATTCCGTGCGTCCTTTGACAAATGCTAACTGTATTCCACTACCCGTTGACAAGGTGTTCTTCATTTGTCTGCCATATCCCCAATACCATTTGACTTTGAGTTACTACTCTACAAAGTGTACATTAAACGTTGAGCTCCACATTTCTATTAAGTTCTCACAAAATCAAGTTCAAATCTAGGATGAGTTTCTTGTGGTAGATGTACAAACTTTTTACGGTTATTTGCATGCTATGTTTACGTGTATGATTCATGACAACTGCCTGTGGCTAGTTTCAATAAATTCTTTAAGTTTGAGCTAAGAATGAATTGATGTACCAGTGATACTTGAAACTTGATACTTGATGCCCGTTGGATGGATGCGCTTGAGCAAACCCTTACCAACGGCTGACCGGGGAATACGCTTATTTAGCTTATTTCAATCCCCTGCTTGTGATGTGGAATTCGTGGGATTTGAAGAGTGATGTGGGATTTGTTTCGGACGCAGGCTTCTGCGAAAACACTGGCTGTATTATATTAACCAGTTGCCAATATCGCTCTTTGACTATGCTGTGAAAATGCACAGCGCAACCAAAGTCTTGCTTCTTAAAAATAACCGATTTTTATGTAGCTTATAATAACGTGGATCAGTGATTTCTGACTAATGCTTTACTAGCGGTTTTCTCGCGGTTTGCTAATGCATCCACTAAATTTCGCATCGTTTGAGTTTTTATTTAATTTATTATTAGTATGAACTCGCCTCGATTTGTCGTCAATTGGCGTTTCAATAATGATTACATGTTACTATTTACTTGTTGTTGCTGATATTTTGAGAAACTTTAAATGTAAAAGTGTCTTAAAATATTCTGCACATTCGTTGTCGGCCGGGGCTGATCGAAATGCTTTCGCGCTTTCACTAAAATTAATGATTGCCTATCTTTAAATGAGTCCCGCAGTTTTCAATCCTCAGCGCCGCTCTTTTGTTTAGCTCACACCGCGCTTCTCTGATACATGACTTAACGACCGCATACTTGACAAACCGCAGCCATCATAAAGTTTACTCTATCAACCACTTCTTGAGGTTTTCGTAGGCTAGACGTCATGAGTGGTTTTACGATAGTGCGCGTCCTACGGTTGGTTGCTCGACCTCGATTTAAGTGCCATTTAAGTGCGATTTAATCGTTTAGTCCGATTTAGCCAATGAAAATCTATGAGAGTATTGTATCGAACTATTTGATTGGCTAATTCGGACCACAAAACTAAATCGAACTTAAATCCAGGTCGAGCAACCGGTAGTTACAGTCAGACGCGTGATAAGGACTAATCTTTTTATCATGCATCATATTTAGCTATTAGTCGCAATGGACAGATTTGATCAGACATTAGCAGTCATAGCCAGGAATAACTTTAGTTGGAGTAGTACTCCAAAAACGACGGTTTCTTGAAACTACTCGGATTTAGAAATGGGTAGAAGTGGCATTGCTCGTAAAATTGGACGACGGTGGAGTAGGCCTACTCTGGGCCTGCTCCTTTTTTGAAAGGCATAGGAGTGCACTGCTCCGGTCTTATAAGCAGCAGGCGTAATGTTACTCCTATTTTGTAAGGGCTAAAGTGAACTCTGGCCTACATTCTGGCAGTCATAGCCTACATTTGAGTGATTTAAAAGATTTTCTGTGTCTTTTTTTCGAAGAGTTTCTGCCTGCTTACTATGCAGGCTCTTGAAAGCTTACCTGGCTAATGTTTGGCCGGTTACCACAGGTAACGTGTTGAACAACTCTAACGTCTGCAGATATCGCTGATGTATTCAGCTCAGCAGATATTCATTTTGGTAAAACCGATGTTATATGCGGTGCCAATAACTTTATTGAGCCGCGGCCTACATATGGAAAGGTATAAATGCAACCTGAGCCATTTGCTACAAAATGCAATTGGATTCAACTAGGTCTAAGTTACACGCACTTTTGGCTACCTTTGGCATAATGAAAAACACCTTCGTGTGATATTCATTTTAGAGGAGAGGGATGTTTTTAGGGGGGCGGTTAATACAATAAGAAGATTGCATGTTTAGGGCTGCGGCTCTGCTGAGACTGTTCTGCTTCTGCTTCTGCTGCTGCTGCTGCTGCTGCTGCTGCGGCTGCTGCTGCTCGATATCAGCACAGAATTATGATGAGCCGCTGTTTCTCTGCTGCACTGCAGTGCTGCTGCTGGCGCGCGCTGCGTTCGCGCGCCTGGTTTACGGTGGATTGCAGTGATGCCACTACTATAGAGGAAGCTGATCTGATTTTAAACGAAATCCCCAGATATCTGTATATTCTATAAAATAACGCGTTTCATAATGAGAGTTTGGGATATCAATAACTAAAATCTAGAAATATTTTTGGCCGAGATATCTAGAATCTAGGGATATTTTGTTTTGAAAACCTAGGTAGAATCGTAGAACCCCCTGCAGAGAACAGTAAAAAGAGAATCTGTCTGCAGCCCAAAACTCCCGGACGAGCCATAAAAGGCCACTAAGAAATTGGGAGCGGCTCTGCTTGGCAGATGCGAGGCGCTGATCCCGACAGTAATCGTCTTTGTGAGAAAAAAGGAAAATGAAAAATGTTAAACATTTTCCCACCGTTGGAAAAAAGTATTGACTCATCAGCTGATTGCTTTGTTTATCAATGCGCTCGAGAAATATCGAGAAACAAAAAATGCAATAATTACTATTAACGGTAAGTAATTAGGCATTGACCTGAACGCCTAATCGATCGCCCTTTAGTTGGACGATAAATGAACTATCGCTTATTTATATGATAGGGTATTGATAGTCGATGTTATATACGAAAGAACATTGTTCGTGATCGCATTGTTATCACATGCAAGCACGCGTTCGCGCATGCTATAAAATATTTAGATATCGCAGGCCTACAAGTTTTCACTAACGGTTAATATTGTCATTCCTCAAGCTAAAAAATAGAGTTTTTTAGATTTGGGTCTCGATGCTAACTTGCCTATCTTCGACAAAGTGTGAGAGATAGAACTTTAGCATAGCAAACTCGAAATAGACAACAATAATATTAAAATAGTATTAAATTGCCAAAAAAAAACTAAATTGCTTTTAAAGGACCATTTAACCTAGAAAACTGGTTGAGATTGGAAAGATAAAGCATTGAGCTTCTGAAGGATGTCATCATCATTTGATTTTTGTTCGTGAATTAATCTTACACTATAAAAGATATTGTAGGAATACTAATTTACAATCGATTTCGCAAGATTCATGGTCTACAGCTGCTTCCGGTATGATTTTTATTTGTTTATTTTTTCAATACATTTCAACCGTTTAGCCCTTCCTGAATATTCACTGTTTAATTGTGTGTTGATCATGGTTTGAATGTAGGTCAGAAGATCATGGGCTTAATCTAACTCCAATCTCAGTCGTCAGGTCAGAGATGGCCGACTCGGGAGAGCTGTCGGTGAATCAGGCTGATCCACATGTTGGTTGCAAAGAGAAAGTTTGTGTGGCAGTTATGGAGCTGTCAAGCAAGATCAATGGGTTTGTGGTCATAATTTGTTTTCTATAAATTATTATATCATTATGTAAGAACGATTTAATGCTAAATTACTGAATACAAGATACAGCGCTTAATTTTGACAATGATTTGTTTGAATATTCTAGGCATGCGTGATTTACTTGTTGCCAGTTAGACGGGGCAGCAATGGCAAACTTCTCATTTTCAGGAATGGAGCGCTTTTGCAATCCTCTAATAAATATGTCGCAATACCCCTGGAGATCTTTGTGCAATCTGTGCTTGAAAACGCTGACATTTGAAGCTTCAACATTGCACAAATAGTTTAATGGAATACAAACTCTGTTATCAAAACTATACTTGGTAATATTACTGAGTCTCTCTCTTTTTTTTCTCTCTTGTTTCCTATGCCTACGTTTTGAGCGCCGTAACATAACAGCCGAGGTCATTTCTGGGGCGCTGTACACAGCTCGACATTCTTGAGGTGCGGGTTTCTCCTTCATTTAATTCGTGAAGCGCACATTGCAGCTGGATCCACCATAACACCTACGCTAGCATTTCTAGTCCAGCTGACTCTGAATCTGATTCAATACCAATCACACAGCATAGGCACAGGCACATGCACAGGGATTGATCTGCCAGTTGCCAAAATTGCCAATTTTTTTTGACAATTTTGCACAAAAAATCGGCTCAATTTTTTGAGCAGTTGGCGATTTTTTTTCAAATTTGGCAAAAGCCCTTGGTGAATTTTTTATTCTTCCTTCGTTCTTAGAAGCTCAAATACTATGGTGATGAACAGAGCAATAAATTTGATTATTCCAGTGCACCCGAAGTCCCAGGGAACAAATGTGCAACAAACTTTGCGAAGAAAGCTTGACAAAAAAAAATGTATTTATGAGATTTTTTGGCAATTATTTTTTAAGACCCAGATCAGGCCCTGCGTATGCGTAACTGAAACTTAAATCAAGTAAACAAACAAATATTCATATGTTTATGCAAATGTTTGTAGTAAAGTCGTGGCTAGTCGTCTGAGTTTGTAGAAATTGTATGCAAAATGACAATATCTATGATATGAATCTGTATTTATAAACGAGAATCTCTGTGTGCGTGTGTTTGGATGTGTACGTTTAAATATTTTAGTTTAGGATCTGCTATTGGTCAGTGTATCTAGGCCTGTGATTGGCAGTTCGAGTCGTTTGGAGGAGGCAGAGCTTTTGCAGTTGGCCAGTAAGCTGCGAGACTTGGTGCAGAGCAGCAGAGCGCCAGAGTTAGTCTGTTTGCGGCCCCTCGCGCTGGTGCTCGTCGATATGATGTGGAGGGCAGCAGACTATGTCAAGCTTGGCCGCAAACTCATTCAGGTCTGACTAGTTTCAGCATCTAAATAATATTTGTTATTTATTGCAGTATTTTTGCAGATTATACTGCGAGGTGCTGTGGTGTAGTGTCGTTAAGGCATCAGACAGAGCATCCAGAGATCTGAGTTCAATTCCGGCATCGGCAGCTACGAAACCATGCGTTACAGGCCCTTCAGATCGATTGTTAAGCGCAGAGGTGTTGCTAGCTGATAATCCTCGTTCAGGATAATTTATTCTGGGTGGCAATAGGAAGGGCATTTGGCCGTAAAAACCCAGCTCCAATATAAACGTCTAACCTGTGTTAACATGCACATAGTGATGCAGGGTTGCATGTATCGTATTAGAATTGACATCAAAAGCGATGATTATTGTTATTATTATTATTATTCTCCCGTGATGAATGCTGATTACTAGATTGTCTGTTTCAGCTGCTGCTGGGGTTTGAGCGGCTCAATCGAGGGGTCGTGACCACTGCGCTGGACGATCTGTGGCAGAGGCTTGCCGCCACGGTCTGGCCCCCCGCCTGCCCCCCGGGAGGCTCTCTGGACGCCAGTCTGCCCTATCTCGGCCTTTGTGAGTAGGGCTTCTGGTCACACCTTGTGTCTCTGATATGTTGGTAATCATGCGATGACATTGTTGACCTGCGAGTTGATTTGAGTTGACACGGAGTTGATTTGAAAATGAAGTATTTTAATGTGGAACATCAAGCTGTAGAATAGATCTTAAAACTGTCATTGGGTCATTTCAAGTCCAAGGTGTTACGATTGAGTTAAGAGTTGAATTAACGATCGACAAGTTAGATTCACATTCATAATCAAATTCTTGCTGTTGTCTGTCTGTTTTGACATTATAATGTTATTCCGAATAATGTGAATGTGAATCTAACTTGTCAATCGTTAACTTAGCTCTAACTCAATCGTAACACCGTGGACTTGAAATGCCCCATTGAAAATATACAGAATCATCAGGGAACAGTGTTGCTTTTGAAGCAACGAAGAATGAATTTATATGAAGACTCATTTACCAGTAATTGGCCTGCCTGTATTACTGTCATAATTTGTGAATTAAATTCATTGCCGGATTTTTATGCATTTTCTTTGAGTAAGTTTTAAGCTGTTCCTTCTTGGCTGTTGTCAGTTGCTTTGGTCAGGTTCTTAGTGTCGTTCTTCTCTACTCATTGATAGTGCCACGCCTGCTCGTTTGAAACAATTAGTACAGTTAGCAGCAAACCATGTTTTTTGGTGTACTGCGCCTGCTAAGCTTGACCCTGAAGACGACTGCCATTGTCTATGCCAGGGTCGAGCATGCTGGACCAGGTGAAGGGTTCCCCGGTGCTGCCTGTCGCCCAGAGCTCCCTTGTTTCTCTCCTCCAGTACGTGTGCACTCACGTGCTGGCTGAGCGGGCCTGCACCGAGGCTTTGACCGCTGCCAGGCAGGCGCGAATACACCTACTCAGCAAGGTTTGTCTGGTTCCTTGTGAAATTTATTTATTGAAGTTTATTTCTTAAAGTTAATTTTACTGCGAAGCACCGTGGTGTATTGGTTAAAGCGTTGGACGCGAGTCCAAGAGACCCGGGTTCAAATTCCCTGCCCGAAAACTAGGAAGCCATGCGTTGCGGGCTAGGCTGCTAAACACAGAAGTATCGCTAGCTGCTAACCCTTTGTCAGATAATTCATTTGACTAGCATCAGGAAGGGCATCCGGGAACAAAAACTTGGCTCAAATATGAATATCTATTCTAACCTGTGCTAACACGGACACGGTGCTACAAGCTTGCCTGTAACGCATTCAAATGGACGTCAAAACGAAGATTATTTCTTTTTCAGTAGTATGATTGGCAAATGATTAAATAGAAGTAAATGGACGACACGCCCCCTAGATGCTACGGGCGACATAACTGGTTTTAACAATCAAATTGACGTCTGTTTCAGATTCTGCTGCAGCTGGTGCAGTGCATGGCCCGGGTGGATCCCAAGTGGTGCCTCTGGGGTAAGGTTGACCCCCAGGCGGTCCTCAACCTCCTTGCATCCCCCCAGCAGCAGCAGCACTTGGGTCTGAGCTGTCTGCATGCTGCAAGGTCCGTCCTGCAGGCTGAGGTAGCATGTGTTTCGCTTGTCATTCAAATTTTAACGTTCTAACTTGTACATCTTAAAAATATATCATAGAATCGTTTTTGATTTTGATAGGATGATCTTGTGAATATCTTTTATTCACTCAAAAGAGTAGAGGAAAGCGCGTACATGTGCACAAAAACAACATACCAAAAGAAGAAGAAACCCTTAAATAAGTTAACATATGAATTGATTGCATCAATTATGTAAATTTAGTAAAAAATCTGTTGTCTTACATTTGTTGAGTTTAAACTGCCTATCATGTGTTTGATTTGTTTTTTGAAGCACAGTACTGATGTGCCATGTTGGATTGATTGATCGTTGATTTTTTTTGAATCGCGCTTCTGATGCTTGACTGGAGAAGTTTGAACTTACTTTGAGCTATTCTGTCAGTCATAAATGGCATTCAGTACACACAGGTTTGTCAGCGTAGAATTTGCCAGATTATGGGATTTCGTGATCTTTTGTAATATTATTTTTCGGCTTCGTTCATTCTATTCTACCGGTCTCCCTACTGCGTTCTCACTGGACTTGGGTAATTTAGCTTGCTGCAATTTACATTGCTTGTGATATTACAATATCGATATGCGTTTTTGTAATGCAAATTTTCCTCGTCCGGTTGCAGGGTGTGGGATTGAAGGATTCGCAGCTCATCGCCGGGTCTGTGGGGGCCTTTCTCCTTTTGTTCCCCTTCACCTCAAGCTCTGCCCTCACCGGTGGAGCCCCCGGGGGACATACTGGGGGGCCACGCGTCAGGGCTATTCTCTCCAACCCAGTCCCCTCCAGGCCCCAAGGCCAGACTTCTTTCCACACCAGCAAGGATTCTCTGGAGCAAAGCCTCTGTCAGTCCTACTGCGAGACGTCGCTTGACGCGAGGGCGGTTGAGGCGCTGACTGACAGACGAGCGGTTCTGTACGAGAGAATTACTGCGAGCTATCCACATGATGCTTCTTTGGAGCAAAGTCTTTGTCAGTCAATGTCATCATTCGATAGAAAGCCTGATGGGGAAATACAGGATAACACAGCTCAATACGAACGAGCGGAATTTTTTTCACATCTTCTGATGGCGGAATCCTGCGATGGAGGCATTGACGCGTTGGCCGATAGTCTTTCATCGATGTCACTCTGCCAGTCGTTGCCGGGAACGTCGTCGAATGCACAGCGTGATGAGCCGAGTCGATCGCCAACGGATTCTTTGTGCCAGTCATTGGATGCGACGCAGGGGTCACGCGAGCGAAAACACGCGACTGCACGCTTTCAGCCGCTGAGATTGGGCTGCCACGCGGTTTTGCGGAAGCTGTTGGAAAACGTAAATTGTCGATCGCCGTCACCGACGTCCATGCTATTGGATGCGGAGACTGAGATCAGAGCATCTGTTCGCCCAAACTCGCAGTTTAATTCCCTGAATCAGGAATCTCAGTCGCTGCTCGTTAAATCGTTGACTGATCATAGTCTGAAATTGGCACCGCAGACGGACGAGAGATACTGTATTGAAAAGTTTAATGAGAATTTTGATTCGATGCTTTCGTCGTTTTGCTACCAGTCTGGGTCCGTGGAAGCGATGCGGTACACGTCGATGGGTGACGCACCGCTGTCCATTGAACCCCAGTCAACAGGCACAGAAGCTCGATCAAGTTCTTCACTCACTGGCTCGCCACCATCGATCTTGCCTCAAGCACTGGACGACAGCGGTCAACTTCGATCAATCTCCTCAGGAAGCGACAGCTCCATTGGGCCCCAATCACTCAACGACCAGGGTCGACTTCGTTCGTTGTCTTCATTTACGAACATATCTATCACCCCGCAGGCATTGGACGACAACGGCCAACTTCGATCAATCTCCTCAGGAAGCGACAGCTCCATTGGGCCCCAATCACTCAACGACCAGGGTCGACTTCGTTCGTTGTCTTCATTTACGAACATATCTATCACCCCACAGGCATTGGACGACAACGGCCAGCTACGATTCCCATCAGGAGGTTCCATTTCGCCACAAACCCCAAACGATCAAGGTCGATTGAGATCATTGTCGTCAATCGATGGTATATCTATTGCACCACAAGCACTGGACGATCAAGGTCAACGGAGATCAATGTCTTCAATTGACGGCTCATTTTCCTCCGGAAGCGTTGACTCGATTGGACCACAGGCTCTAGAAGAGAGTGGACAATTTCGGTTATCGTCCATTGACTCGGGCAAAGCGTTTGATTCAACGCATCAATCGAAATCAAATCGTGCTTCTAGTGAATCTCTTCGCCAGATAATTACTGACGTATCCAAGACCTTTGACACAGCGGCACAACAGCACATAAACCTTGAGTCTTCCTCGTGGATAAACGATCCGGCAATGTTGCACCAGGCTCAGCTCTTCTTTAGTCTGTTCTCCTACCTCTTCGACAAATCCCAAACAAGTCAATTGCATTCTGGGAAGGATGAGACGATGCCAGATTTGCTGACGTTCGGTCAGCTGAGTCTGGTTCATGGTCTGGTGTCCTATGCTTCAATTCGCTTCCTCCTGCTTGCCGTGCCATGGGGCGGCCACGTTGAGTCAGCTGGGTGCGGGGAAGCAGCGCGAGGTGTCATGGCCGCCAGGCGGCTGCTAGACTGGGTGTTTGGGGTGGTCGTCAGGCTGTGTGGCTCGCCCAGATACAAGTTCCACGCGTTCAAGCTGCTCGAACTCTTCTACAGACGCATCGCTGGCGACCTCGGCTCTCTGCCCTACGCTAGGTACACCAGGCGTTGGCTCAATACTATCAGTAGTCCTTCTGAATATGTGTTACAGGCAAGAATTTGGTAACTCTAAATTTTGTCAAAATATAGTCCAGATGAATATTGTTTTTCTATTATTTTTGAATGACATTTTAATCAGTACATTGGTATCAATGGTGTTATGATTAGTTTAATTTGAAATATAGTTTACATTCATTTATTGGAATACTTTCTGGGGGTTTGAAGTACCGTAATTCGACATTGATATTAAAAAACTTGATATAATTTTTTACGGTTAGCATAATATAGGCTACCAGATATCTTTGCATAAATACCTTGGCAGTGTTAGATTTCGGATTTTAAAATAGCGCCACAAATGAACTTTGGATGTCGACAGATTGATGCGAGTCCGTCCTTAGTTCAAGGCCTGATTACAAGCCTTCCTGCTGGGCTGCTGAACTCACATGATAATGCTGATTATTGTTCGAGACCAATTAATTAATAGTTAATCGGACTACCGTAATTAATGATTCTGGTACAGAAGCTTTGACTAAACGCGATGTATCTATTGTAGCAGAGAGGAGAGGGGCAGCGTTGTCAAGACAACGCTCGGCCTGATCCTATCTAACATCGACAGTCCCGTGGATGGTGTAGACGATAGTGTCGCGGCAGTACTCAACATTCTGCTCCAACTCATGCCCCCCCGGGCCTCCCCTAGCTCTGATACCAGAGGGGAGTCACAGCCGGGGGGCAGGAGGGGCCCGCCGCCTCCACCCCCTGACGGAGGTTTGGCCTTTGGGGGGCATGGAAATGGAGGGACACGGGGTTTAGGATCAGGGGGGGCTAGGGAGAGAGGGCGTGAAGGGTCATCGCAGATCAGTGGGGGTCATGGAGGGGTGGCCGGGGGGAAGAGTAGTGCGGGTTCTGGTCCGACATCGAAGGAAGGCATGCCACAGGGTGGGTTGTCATTTTAATTTGTGTCGGATTTGTAATGGGTTATGTAATTGATTTGAATTTAAAAGCATGAAATAATTAATGACAAATAATTAGTTGAATAGCAATTGATTAAATTTAAAGCTAATTGTTAAGTGTAATTGTATTTCTTACAGATCGTATTAAATTAATTACTTTTGGTTGTATCAAAATAATTTTTTTTGTATCAAAGTATAATCTACAATCAATTCATTATTAGCATATAATGATTAATTATTTTGCGAGTTCTCGATAATCAAATGACTGAATGCTTGAGCGTGATTGGTTGGTTTTTGTGGTCGCAGACCGGACAGAGCTTGTAGATTGGCTGATGGCTGACCTGACCTCGATGGCGTGGCACGTGAGAGCGCGTTACTTACTCTGGGCCATCTTTCTCCAGCACCTCTCTGTGGAACAGGTGCAGCAGTGGCCTCATTCACGCGCATTTCTTAGGATTTTCTGCACTTTTTTCTATGTTTGGCTTAAAGCAAATTAAATTCGTTCGCCGACCGCTGTGACGGCATCTTTTGGTTCGCGTGTGACAGTGCGGAGTTTTGAATAAATTAGATAGGACTATGAGAATATGAATGGCTAAGATTTCATAATCTTGATCGCTTTCTGAATGAGGCCTTTTGTATTTATTGATCAATTGCCAGTATCGCCAAAAGATTTCTTTTTGCAGTAAACTAAATTTGTTCCCGTGAACTAAAACGTGGAGGTTTTAGCTAAATGGTCAACTTTGGTTAAAATAGCATTTAGTTACAGTGGGGTGACAGTATTCGTAATTAGTCGATGGGTTTTGGGTGACAGTATTTGTGTTCTGTCTAGGGGTGTTGGGTGTTGATATTGATATTCGGTGAAGGGATATAGCGCGATAAAATTAATATTCGGTCGATGGGTGTGGGTTACAGAGTTTGTATTTATTTAGTCTAGGGGTGTTGGGTAAAAACATTAAAATTTGGTTGAGGAGTGTTGGGTGGCAACATTACTAATCGGTCGAGGGGTGTTGGGTGCTACAGCTGCTGAGAAGCGCGGGATGTTTGATGGCGGACCTGTCCCGCTGCCTGTCCACCAACTACCTGACCCCCCCCGCCATGCAAGTCTACCAGCGCATCCTCGAGCGACTCATGTGAGTATGAGGATTAAGTCATGTCTAGAAATAAACTGCTCTGTGAAAGTACTTTAAGTGTCGAAAAATATCTCACTTTTTATCTTGAGGGACGGCTTGAAATGATAAAAATTAGGTTGAGAGTATTTGGTACGTTGAATTGTGGTCGAAGCATTGTGGCCGAGTGGTCTAAGTCGCGGAGCTTGGATTACGGGCTCGACAGTGCGTCAGTTTGAATCCCGGCTGTGGCAAAGATTTCGAGTCACTTCGTGCACCCTTGGCAAAGGTGGCTTAAATTCGTCAGCTCTGAAAATAATCATCTATTAGGGTGGAGTGCAGTAGTGAAGTTGAAGTGAAGAAGTGACCCATTGCCTGTATGACGTCACAGGAAATCGGCATTGCTCTGAGTTGTGTCAGGCCATGACCGCTATCCAATCATGGAGCTTCTCTGAAGTAATTCAAATTTGAAAGCGTTTGAAATCGTTTTTGAAGGACCATCGGCTGCATGAGACCAAACTGCTTGATAGGTCTCTGCTAAGGTTGACGCAGGGTTTGTCGAACTCAGTTCTGTAGAGCTGTTGGTTGTGGCCCAGGACCCATGGGCGAGGACTGGCCCTGTGGCAGCAGCACTGCTGGCCCAGCCTCAACGAAGCTCTGCACAGCCCCACTGACAGGTGGCCCACTTTTCTTCGTATTAATCGACAATATCTGAGGATAATATGGGAATTTAGGTGTAGCATAATATAGGCATGATATTCCAGTTATTTGCAGATCTGGGTGCTTTGCTATAAATGTTGCGCATGATGCATGCTGCTAATTTTGTTTTATTTGTATCTGAGAACACCAGCCCCTTGCAGATAAGGGAAGAAAGAGGAGTGTTGGTTTGTAACCCAGAGCTTTTTTGGACATGTGCATTATGCATAGGCGAAGAAGAGCTTGGCCGCAAGGCACTGAATCGGACTGTAACTGCGTATTAAAAATTTTGTTACTACACACGGTCCTTAAACTTTAAAAACCTAGCTTGTACCATCTGGGACCTGTTTCATGAACAACTTTTAGCATATTTTTAACCTTATTCATAGTCAGATTTTAAAACAAAGTACCCGCAATCCATTTGCCGATCGCCAGGGCATTATCACTTAAGGTTGCGCATGATGTTGCAGTTTTAAATAGCATAGGATAAGATATTTTGAGGGTTTTCTTTAGAACTTCTCAAGACTACATTTAGATTTAAAGTTGTTTTGAGAAATAGACACCTGGTGCTCTGTTTTCTAGTCTGATGCACTTGTTTACTAATTCGATACCCTCGTTTATTAATCTGATATTCTGGACAATGTCTTCTAGTCTGCTGTCGCGCAACTCGGCGCAGCAGTGGCTCATTAGCACGCTGCGCACGTGGCCTGCCACCTTGCCCTCCATGCTCGACGACCTCGGGGCGTCCCCCGCGGGGGGCGGAGTGGCAGGGGTGAACGGGGGTACAGCCCCCGGTGTGATGGAGCCCCGGCTGTATGCGGTGCTGTCGGTGCTCAACGCGGCCAAGAGCTGTCTGCCCGACTCAGCTCTAGACCCGGTGGGTGATGATTTAAAATTGCCTCTTTTTTCACGTGAGCCAAAGATGCACAAAAGTTTCTGAGGTAGTGTTTAGTGTAATATTTTTTTTCAAGCTTAGTTTCAAATTTGCTTCGCATATTTCAGGATTTGCTTTTGCTGGGTCGTCTGTGTGGAATAGTCATTCACCTGAGACTTGCCTTGCTCCCTCGCTTGAACTGTGTAAGGCTAAGCTTAGGACAGAATTCATCGCAAGTTCATACTCCTGATTCTGCTGTACTGCTGACTTAGGGCTGGCTTTTCCAATGCGGATTTAATGGTGGTTCAGGATTTAACCCAGCATTTTGCCTAGGCTGAATCCTGAACGACCATTTATTTCGTGCTGGAAAAACTAGCCCTTAATCCGTTCATTGCCTGCCTAAAAGTATTTGGGTTGTAAAGCGCCCTAAAATTATTCTTGTTTTGTTATGGCGCTTTAGCAAATTAGCCTGTGTATTATAAATGCAAAATTTCACAAAATATTTTGTCTGAAATCTTTGAAAATTGCTCGTCAAAAAATTCGTCTGAATTACTGGTTTTGGGTTCAACAGTTTATGGACCGCATGCAGTAACAAAGACTATTACGGTCTGGTTCAATGCCTCGGGGTCAGGTTTGCAGACAGAAAAAAAAAATTAATGGGTTTGATTCATATTTAGGATAGTATTAATGTTTGATTGGCCACTGTGATTAGCTACTATAATTCTTCTTAATTAAATTCGCATATTGTTAATATGCAAAGAGCCTATTGTTAATTCATATTCATATTTTTAAATTCATATTAACAATTCATATTGTTAATATGCCTAAAAAATATATGCCTGCAAGCATTAGAATTTTCTCGCTGAATCTTTCACACCGGGGTATGTTGTGATATGTCAAAATACCCAATTTATATTTAATATGTAGGTCTCTATGCGTGTGACGTTTCAGTTTCTCAGTTCTCAGTTTCAAACTCCGGGCTCCCACAGAATATTTGTAAGAACGACAGCTTGGTAGTTGTAGACTTGTTGTGGTCGTCGGCTTGTTGTAATCTAGGCTACTTGTAGTTCTACTTGTTGTGGCCCTCGGCTTGTAGCGTTAGTTGTAGTTTGTTGGCGGTAGCTGAGAATACGTTTCGTTTTGTTTCAGTTATCCTATATTTAGTTTCCCATTGTTTGGTTTGCATTTTAAAGAGTTATAAATCTTACCGTAAAACATGAAACATTCCTGCGTATAATTTTGGAGAATTTCACAAATTGGCAAGAACTCACTAAAATGACATGCGCGAAAATAAAACTTCACAAGGCATTGTCAGGCATTTCTAGGCATTTCTCAAAAACCCGAAAATTCAGTGCAGCAGAATTTCTAAGAGGTAAAGCCGCCAGAATAACATGCAGCAAAGTATCATGTTTAGCAGTATTCTGTTGGTTGTTGCTTGGTAGAGCAATGTAGAGTAATATTCTTTGGTTTTTGGAGCTGTGGTATTCTGGACTTGTCCAATCCAAGCATTACGATCACCTACGGGAGGCTACGGTTTACTTTTGCCTACGATAAAAGCAGGGATGTTCTTCTATCTCCGTTTGCTTTACGTATTTTGTTGCGTTGCAAATGCTGTTTGCACTCTGGTATGGCGTTGTTTCCCATTCATTGCGCTTGGAAGTGAGAGGCCCCGGCTACGGTTGGAATATTTTTGAAAGACAACATACCGTCCTAGTTGTGTATCTTTAAAGAATATGAGAAACGATTCAAATGTTTGACTCTTTCTCAGACAAGATTCAAGATGCGCGCAGCTTCTTGTGTAGTTCAAAACCTAAAGGATCCAAGATGGTAGCTTGCTGAAAATGTATTCAATTCTGTTTTAATGTTTATATATCAGTTTCGCATGAGTGCTTTGCAAGGTCGTTAGTGAGCAGTGTCGTTTATGGTTGTTATCTGTTATTTTTATTGCATCATTTTGTTACCATATTCTAGTGTGCTTTTGGTTTTTCTGCTGCGTATTTTTGGTGTTATTCGTTAGATTTTTGGGGATTTCCTTTTCGTTGTGCTGCAAAATCTGGAAATATATTTTGAACAAAGTGTGCACTTCTATATCAGTATCACCGATTCACACTCGCAAATAGTTTTCAGGGGCCTCATTTACGTACATTCCTTAAGTTTTTCTTACATTCTATCTTAAGTCAAATTTATACCAAATGAAGTCCATACGCCAACCGCTGCAACATCACCATTCGGTTTGAACACAACTGTGTGGAGTTTCCAATATAATAGATAAGATTTTTCTAAGATTCTAGGACAATCATAGGACTAAGATTGTCATAAGATCGCTTCTTGAATGAGGCCCCTGGTTTAAGTAGTGATGGTTCCGTTTGACCTTGTGAAATCAGTTCGGTATCGTATTTCCTAGTGGTCAAACCTCAGCTTTGGTATCGTATATAAATTTGGAGAATTCGATATCGGTATAGCAATATCGAAATTGGGAATTTGGTATCGGTGATATATAGATTTCAAGAATTCAATATCAGTGTTGCTATATGAAATGAAAAAAATTTAAATTGCACTTGTATGGTGGAATTGCAGAATTCGATATCGGCTTTTAAATTTTTTTGTATATATCGGTGAAATTTTCTTTCATATCTAGAGTGTCCGGCAGCGTGCACTAAAGCTATATTTTTCATTATTTTTCGTCGAAATCAAGCGCCGTTGTTCTGTGTGCTATTGGTCATCATGTTGACCTGACCTGACCGGGCCTTGCTTGTTGCTCTACCAGCCACCAATGGACTGGCTGAAGCAGGCGCTCGACAGTCCCGACAATAACCTGCGACTGGCCGCCTTCACCTATATTTGCATCTCTCCGCGCAAAACTGGTGAGTTTGTATATATATAAGTACGCATGCGTGTGTGCCTGCTTCTACGTCTGTGTGTATAACATCGCATGTATTGTATACTGCCTTAGCCGTAATATTCATCTCTGCACGCCAACTGGTGCATCTGTGCATGTGTGTGTATCAAGTAATGTATTTATGGACGTATTTGCAAATACTGTTTTGAATATTATAAATGTATCACGATGATAAATTACAGTAACCGTAATTTTTTTTTTTGTATATATGATAATAAATAATAATACTCATCGTATTTGACGTCCATTTTAATGCACTATAATTATAGGCAGTAACGCTGTGTCTGTGTTAACGCGTTTTAGGCGTTTATATTGGAACTGGGTTTTTACGGCCGGATGCCCCTCCTGATGCCAGATATTTTTTTATCTGGCACGGGGTTGCATCTAGCGACACTTGTGTGCTTAACAACCTTGCTGAAGGGCCTTGAACGCATTGTTTCATAGATGCGCCGCGGGGACTTGAACCCTGGTCTCTGTGACTCGCATCCGACGCCCTAACCACTACACCACAGTGCCTTTGTGTAGTATGTAATGATAATAAATATTTAAACTATTTAGGACTATAATTCTGCTCCCCATAGAGTACCTGATCCACGACTACGTCTACCTACTACTCGCCACTCTCCCAGACAACATGAACATCGACGTTCCTTCCTTTCGCAAGTCCCTTCAGACCTGCCTCCACGGCGCGCTCGTGAGGGCGCGGGACGCCAGTCTGGCAGAGATACGCGTCACCGCGCGACACGAGGCCAGGGGCGGGGCTAGGGGCGGGGCTGGGGGTGGGGAGGCAGTCTATTCGTCAGAGCTATACTCGGCTATCGGTAATGATGAATTTGGTGATTATCTAAGGGCTCTATGGTTAATGGAGTTGAGGTCTTCAGCTTTTATAAAATGCATTGACTAATTTGGACAGTCATATTGTTTACTTAGTATATATAAGTAAATATAAAAGTAAATATATATCTTTATTTTGTTACGCAGGCAGCATAGCAAAATAAAGATATCTATAATTACTTTTTCTTAATGTGATTGGATGGTGATATATAGCATTAGGTGTGTAATATATTGAAAGTTGATAGACTGGTGCCCTGCTGTTGCACGCAGAGCTGATAAACTGGTGCTGGGCCCAGTGCCTGCGCCACATGGTCCCAGGGTCCAACTTCCAGCGCCTGCAGACCGCGCTCAGCTGGGCGCGCACACTGCTCGATACACTAGCGCTGCGCCCTCACCAGAGTCAGCGCAAGGGATGCGTGCCCGGTACGTAGACTGTGCACCCTCTACGCACTCTCTCCTGGGTGTGTTAGAGCAAGGGATGTAGGTGGGCGATTTGTAGTTTAAGGACTCTTAGTGATTACAAATACTTGCAGTCGAGTCCCAGAGACCAGGGTTCAGTCCCCGTGCCGGCAACTATGATATCATATGAAATCATAGAGTTGTCTAAGTCGCGGACTTCGGATTGTGAGTGTGGCAGAGAGTCTGTTCGAATCCCGGCCGCGTCAAAAGATTTCGAGTCACTTCGTGCACCCTTGGTAAAGGTGCTCAATTTTGTCAACCCTGCAAATGATCATCCATTAGAGTGGAGTGCAGTGGAGAAGTTGAAGGTGAAGTATGCTGTAGGCTCTTCAGCAAGGCTGTTAGACACACAAGCGTCGCTAGTTGCTAACCCCGTGCCAGATAATTGTTTATTTGATTGGCGTCAGGAAGGGCAACCGATTGTAAAAATGCAGCTCTAGCAGTCCTCGCCGGAGCACTAATGCTGTGAGACACAAGCTGACCCTTGTAAGAACATGGACATAAAGAAAATAGAAGAAAAAGAAGGCGCTTAGTTATTGCAGGATGTAGTGTTGTGCTGTGGCTTCAGTTGACGTCGATCTGCTTTTTGCTGTGGCGCGCCAGCGCGGCCATTGTTTGCTCTTCACGCCGTACGCCTTCAATAGTCTGCTCTCCTGCCTCCTGCACAGCATCGACGAGGTTGGGGGTTGAATAAGGGGCTCTCTGATTTGTGTACGCCTTGTTTGTGCTAAAAATATGAATTGCATTCAACGTGTGTGGTAAATTGTGTGAATAGTGAATATTTTAAAATCTCATGTACCGCTACATTCACTCGCTTACATTTTATATTTGTTATTTGATTTGCTTATTTGCTACCTTTTTTGGATCTACAATTGCTTTTTTTGGATAATATGTGTTATATTTAGTTTACCTGCTTGTTTTTTGCTTTTTTACATTTTGCAACAACATTTATATTGTATTTTTGTATATGTATTTGCGTTGACTGCATTTTGCATTAAAATCTGTCGCAAGTACCGTCTTCTAATTTGTACGCTTATTTGTTGGGCGGATTATTTTTTTTTAATTCTTACTAAATTTTGCTGAGCATTGACGTTGGGTGAATATTGATTTACATGGACGGTACAATTTTTGCATTCAGATCTGTTACAAATTTTTCACAATGTATTTTGCATTCCAAGCTGTCATCCAAGCCCTCTGCATTTGTTTGATGGGCGCTTACTGTAGATTCGAGAAATGGCGTGGTCAATTCTTCATCTCTACTTCCCCTGGCCCCCCCCGACCCCCCCGCGCACGCCCGCCCTGGAGGGCGCCACGCTCAAGGATGACCAGGGGGGGTCAGGCAGTGTGCCGGGGCTGCTAGTGACCGCCCTCAGGCTGGCCAACAGCACGCGAGCGGACGACTGCGACAGCGGATCTCTGCTGATGGCGTTGATATACAGCAAGTAAGCAGCTTGTTGCTGGTTCTTTGTTTTTACGGTTTTGTTTTATCTTTATCATCATTTTATCATATTCTTCAGTTCTTCATAGCAATGGTGATAGCTAACGACCCTTCTAACTAACAATTTATTTGTAGTCGTCTATTAGATGAATGCCTATGTATTCATATGGGTATAGGCTATAGATGCTTGCGTCACGGTGAGGACTGCTGGAGCTGGGTTTTTGTGGCCGGATGCCCTTGCTTACGCCAACCAGAATAGTAATTTATCTGGCGGACAAGCAACGCTGATTTTTATTTAATATAATGCAGATTATATGATCTCAATTAATTTGAATAAAAATTATAATTTTTGAGGCACATATGTGCGTTTATTTTCTATCTGTTAGTAATTAATCGCGCAATATTTGATGCTGCCTGCAGGTGTGTGATTGAGCTCGACTACACGTTTGTCATTCGTCGAACGACGAGAGCTCCTCATTGGCTGGTGGAGCACGCCCCCTCTAGGGGGATCGGAGGGGCTAGGCTCCCGCCCCCTGTCAGCCTGCTGTGGGACCTGCTGGCTCACGTGGGGGAGGGGGTGGAGGTGGCAAGGGGAAACGTGCTCCACGCGGCGCAGCACCAGCCCGGCCACGGTCTGGGTCCCCGCCTTCTTGTTCCTGTTCTTTACTGCTTAAAATAATATAGCGAATTGTAGGGATTCATCAGCCACTTTGTTGTATGGGGGCGCCGTGACAAGACTGAGCTCACAATCTGTTCTCTCCAGTTACTTTAAAACTACTCGTATTTACTTGGCGCTTACGGATTGTGATATTACGCTAATTTTGGAGCATCCCCCCGCATTTGCAGGCTCATTTGAATGTTAATTTAAATCCATTATCAATCAAATATAGCCACAAATTGACTATTCTAACTATAAATCTAAACCAAACACCTACCCTACCTAACCCTAACGAAATCGTAACCTAAACCGAGGTTAAACTGAATCTGACGTCAAGAATTCTATTCAAATTAGGGTGCAAGCGCGGTGAGCATCCGACAATTAGCGTATATTACGATCTGTGAGTCGCTTCTAAACTATTTTCTGTTTTTACGCATGAATTGTCTGCTATTTGCGTGGTTTCATACTGCTTTTAGTTAATTTAATTAAAGACTTGCTCGTGTTATTACCGGTGTGAACACAAAAAAAAAAATTCTTTTCTGTTTTGTTTGGCACTGAAATGACGCTTGTGTGGTGCTGTGCCGTTAAACAACAACAAGTTGAATCCAAGATGATTTAGGCAAATACTTGAAGAGCTAAGGGAATTGTAATTTTTTTAATTGACCTATGATTTTTAGAACATTGTGCAGTAATTTATTCGCATGGGTTTCCGGATGATTGGCTGTTTCTTTTGTGTTTGAAAGAATTCAAAAATGGTAACAGTGATTGTCATTAGGATCGAATGACCTATGTGTACTTTTTTTTCCTTATCGTGTCCAATTACGTTTCCTTTTCTCCCCCTCCCCAGGGTTTCTGCTGGCAGTCCGGCGCTGCCTGGTTGCCACGCCGGGGGCAGCGCTGGCCGGGTCACCTGACGCCTGGCGACCAATCGTAAAGCGGATCGTGATCCTGGTGAAGCAGATTTTCGCGCTGGTGCTGCGCGTGTTTGGCGGCAGCCTCGACGGAGACGGTAGGGCGGCAGACTAATTTTTAAAGAATTCAAATTAAATTTCTTTTCTTAGAATTCTAATTTAATTTGAAGGGCCTTAGGGCTGATCGTTTATTTGCACTACAATAATGGAGTTAAGAAAAAAGTGGCGTTCAATTTGACAGATATGGCATGATTTTAGACATTTGCAACTTGTACGCCCAGATATTTAGATGAAATTTGAACTAGTTGCAGCGCACAAAGATTAGCTTTTGAAAGAATTGATTTGCAGCTCAAGGTACCCTGGGCGCATCATGAGATTCGACTAAAGAAAGGAGAGCGATTCTTTGCTTGGCCCCGAGGCACTGAACCGGACTGTAATAGTCTTTGTTACTACACGTGGCTGTCCTTAAACATCAGAAAGCAAAAGCATAAAATTACATTGATATAAAAAAATAATATACTAACAGCAACTAGTGAATTTCATGTTGATTCCAATTTCCGACTTAATTATCAAATCATCAGATTTCATCATCATCAGGAATCATCATCAGATTTCATCATCAAATTAAAGATTTCCTTCTCATTTGTTTCCGGCTCTTGTCGCCCACAGACACAGCGGCAGCGCCGTCTTTTGAACAAATGGGGGAGTCGATCGAAAGCTGGATTGCCGCCTGCACCTCCCCCTCCTCTCACCCCCAGGGGGAAGCTGGTGAATCAGAAACCAGAGGAAGGGGTGAAGCCAAGCCCCGCAAAGCAGCGGATAACCCTGGGGGCGTGAAAGCTACAACAGGGGGGGCGGATAAAAGTATGGAATCAGATGAGGGAGTGCTGATGGAAAGTGAGGATGGGGCAGGGGGAAGGAAGGATTGTATGGTGGGCAGGGCGGGAGGATTTAGAGGAGAGGGGATCGGGGGGCAGAGGGCCGCGGTGTCCCCCGAGTGTGCGGGGTTGTCAGTGGAGCATCAGCTTGTGAGCACTTGGTGCTGGCTCAATATCAGGGTGCGTTATTTGATCCTCTCTAGAGTGCGTTATTTGATCCTCTCTAGAGTGCGTTATTTGATCCTCTCTAGAGTGCGTTATTTGATCCTCTCTAGAGTGCG
>JAQIWG010001890.1:0-22381 GCA_034695025.1 Chamaedrilus cognettii | reverse complement strand
GCCAGCTACGCCACTGCCAGCTACGCCACTGCCAGCTACGCCACTGCCAGCTACGCCACTGCCAGCTACGCCACTGCCAGCTACGCCACTGCCAGCTACGCCACTGCTAGCTATGCCACTGCTAGCTATGCCACTGCTAGCTAGGTTAAGCAAGTCTCTTATAAAGAGCGAACCTAGCAGCTAACTTGCATCCAAAATTGTACTGATGTTGCTCGATCGTAATTACAGCATCATGGAAATAAGCACAATAGTTGCATTATGATCAACTATTTCATGGTCATTAATTCCAATGCAACATTGTTGCAAAAAAAAGAATGGCAAAGTTGTCGTAAAAAAAAGGATGGCAAATTTGTCGTAAAAGACACACGTACGTACACACACTCGCAGTTTAGTGCTCGCATTCCCTGCCCAAGCAGGGGTACGCCTTTACGGCCACGGACACATGAACCAGCCTATTGAGTGCCCTATTCCCACAAGGGCCATCACAGATAGTGTGAGAGGCCTTCCGGTGGAGGAAACAATTAACCCAAAAATAACCTAATTAAGGAAATGATAGAACCGGTTCTGAGTTACAAGGAACCTCCATCTCCACAGCCCACTGCCCTCCCCATCCACAAAAACGTACCCAAACAGCTTCCCCCAAACCAAGCGTCCTCTCTAAGACAAAAGGTCAAAACACCCACAAATGGATTCTGTCTAAGACAGAATTCATTTGTGGGTGTCCATGGCTGTCTTGTGGAGCTGGGTTTTACAGGCTGGATGCCCTTCCTGACGTTCAACTTGCTCGATGGTGGCTGCAAACGCGAGGCTGCCGAACATATGTCATAATGTCACATCCGAGACTTTGTAGAGGAAAAAAGAAAAATATACGAACCATAATCAGCGCGAAAGGCCTTCGGGAGCGCAGAGCCTCCGTAGCGCAGACTGTGAATCACGCTCCCCTGCCAGCAGAGAAGCAAAACCATTAACCGCAGACACACTTTCCTTACTGGTCCTGTGCTGCTTAGAGCATGAGGATCAAATAATACACCAAAATTGGTTATATTTAACATTTAAATTTTTTTTGCATATAAACGCACTGAAGTACTTACTGACTACGTTGCATTAGTAGCCTACAGCAAGAATGGTGTCAACAAATTAAGAAAAGCAGCAGCAGCATGACTCGGACATTTAGCCGAGATAATGAATGAATGCGCTTTCTCATTGCACCGAGGGACTATCATATCCTTTTCAAAGGCTTTGCTACACCATCCGCATGTATATTGAACTGTTATATCTGTGCCAGGAATAAAGTCAATCACGAGACTAGATTCCAAAAGAAAATTGACTCTGCTAAGTAAAACCACAGCCCTTGTTGACAAAGTCAGGTCGACTCACGGCACTGCTAGCGACAAAGAAATGACTGTTGTTTGTGGGGAGCAGCTGCAGGTCAAACGAACGAACCGTCGCGCGAAACCTCAGATCCCTACACAGCCCAGTTAAAACAATCTTAGCTTATTGATTTAGAGATCAACTATGAATCAGAATGGTCCAATAATGATATCCGTTAGTCAGATTAAATACATTCCACTTTACACCAAGATTTAACTTTTATGTTCATTAAGTGAAAAGTTTAAAACATCAACAATCCAAAAAATCATATATCAGATCGATTTATAATCGTTTCGCAAACATTATTTTACATTTAAATTTATAAAATACAAATAAAATTTAAATTCATATAAAAAGTAATATCGTAATTTTACGCAATTAGGCAATGACAAAATTTAATTCATATTTATTTGTCACCATCTCCATTTTTTGCTTAGCTATATGGAGGTCACTATCATAGAGGAGTTCGATGCAGTTATGCATTTCCTATAGATCTGACAAAACATGCACTGTACAATAGTATCCATATTTGAGAACACAGCATGTGGATCTAGAATTTTTTTTGGAATTTTTTTCGACAGAGTCCCACGCGAGCCACGAGGTGATATGATGGGTATCAAGGAAACTGGGTGTGGAAGGGTATAATTACCCTGTCAGTCATAAAGGAGGTCATGTCAGTGACCCAAGAGCATTTATAAATATCAGTTAAACAGTGCTGTAGTTGCCATGCAAAACCGCGGGACGCTGTCCCGCCGGGCTTCAAAGTTTCTAACAGCGTCCCCCCATGGGCCGGTCCAGCGTGGATACCACAGACGTGGAATCACGGTTTAAGGACCGCTACATGTGACATGAGGGCTGTTCTGACTCAAAATAGCATCCCGTCACGGCAGCAAAAACAGCCACAGCACTGCAGTTGAAGTGGATCTAAAACTTAAATGATGATTATGATCATGATGATGATAACATGTCAGGTGGTGGTGGAGCTGACAGCGACAGACCTGGCATGATAACATGCTGCTATTGAACTGTGAGTAACCTTGAGTGGAACGAAGGCCCTACCGTAGAACTGGCAGTAAGAGTGGAACAAAGGCCTTACCGCACGGGACTGTCGAGCTTGATGGAGGAGCTGCGGATGAGTTTGACACGACCTCCGGGGGAGAGACCAAAGTCAGACTGACTGCCAGCAAGGTCTGTCACTGTCAGCTCCACCACCACCTGACAACCAATCACTGTCATTTGCATCACCTGACAACCAATCACTGACAGCTCCATCACCTGACAACCAATCACTCATCACTTGGCAACCAATCACTGTGAGTTTCATCACCACCTGACAATCAATCACTGTCAGCTCCACCACCACCTGACAACCAATCACCGTCAGGGCCATCACCTGACAACCAATCACTGACAGCTCCATCACCTGACAACCAATCATGTGTTACGCAACATGCATAATAAAGTGTTGACACGGAATAAAAAATAAATTACCCAAAGTAGAAAATAAAAGTTTTTATAATTTCAAAAATTTAAGCATATATTTTCAGATGCATCGCTTCTTGACAACACAGCAAGAGCACAGAAGAGATTGAAAGCAAAGAACAACTGAATGTAAATATATTCAGTGTCAACACTTTGTTATACATGTTCCCCCTTAAGGCCCATCAGTCTCCCAATGAACTTTCGTGACATCAGGGTAGAAGGGCATGTATCCGTGGTTGCAGACGTCCAACCTGTGCTAACGTAGAAAAACATTGAATTTTATAAGTCTGTTTATATTTCATCATCATCATCATCATGAAATATAAACAGACTTATAGAATTGAGTGGAAATAGAAGAAGAGAGTTACCCAGAGATTGATGACAGAGTCGACCTCGAGTGTGGCCAGCTGAAAGGCCAGTCCTCCCTCTGCACACCAAATACACACCAACATCTACATCAAGTGCACACAATTATTATGCAATCATGGTGCATTTTGATGCATCAAACTCACATATCACTCAAATCAAATGCATAGGTGGTAGTTTTTGGAATTTTAAGGGCCATGTATAGCAACGGAGACTATTTCCAGTTCGGTTTTGTGCGGAGGGCCACGCACAGACAGCTTCCCCTTCTTAAGTCGCCTTTTACGACTCGCCTGGGGAGCTCTGGTCTGCATGCCAATTCCTTGTTCCCCGGCTTGCAGGTGGTCAAATGCATAGAATACCAATCTGAGCTTAGAAGAAGTTTAACACAGATGATTACAACAAAGGCAGATGCATTGACTGACCATTTGAGTTGGATGCGATGTATTGACTTACCACTTGAGTTGAATACAATGTATGCACTTACCACTTGAGTTGAATACGATGTATTGACTTACCACTTGAGTTGAATACGATGTATTCACTTACCTTTTGAGTTGAATACGATGTATTCACTTACCACTTGAGTTGGATGCGCCCTTCTCCTCTGCCGCCGCATATGAGCTGCACATCAACGACAAACACAAGAGTGCAATAAATACAAACGTCAAAAATGGGCTTGATTGGATTCATAATCTTCTTTTAAGTCATCACTGTCATACATGTCATTGTCATATCAAGTGATTGAGTCATATCTAAAGCTGTAGATGCAAGAAGCGGTGTGACAGCGACAATAGAGCAATGTTATATTGAGCTGTAGAGGCACAATAGAAAAATTTATGTGATATCAGGCTGTAGAGGCACGGAGGGAACAGTGACATGTATGTCATATCTACCCGTAGAGGCATAGAGAGATGTGACAGCAACAACAGATACATTGTAGATGTCATAACTGGCTGCACAGACATGGAGAGGTGTGACATTGACAACAGATAGATGTTACACCTGCAGCAGTAGAGGCAAGACAAGGTATAATCTCGATAATTGATAGATATCAGACCTGGCTGAAGAGGCAAGAACAGGCGTGACTGCGACAATGGCGCTCTGATGACAGTCCTCACGGAGCACGCCGGCTGTAAAACAAGGCAGGTACTGTATTGAATAGGCGGATGAACGGCATGTCACACACCATCAAGTCAGTATACAAATCAAACGTTAATGAACAAACACACAATGTTCCCCAATGTTCATAACTGTTAAGTTGAGCAACAGGTGCTTCCTGACAAATCAAACAAGTAGACTTACGTTTTAAGAACTATAATTTAAACACAATCATAAACTGGAGAACCAGAAGCTTGTAAAGCACTGAAACCAAAGAGAGTTTGGAGTTCAAAGGACCGGGTAACCGAAGATTATTTTCAGTCCGGTTCAGTATCCTTCGGCCAAGCAAAGAACCTAACGATAACCTAAACCTAACTCTTTTTCAGTCGCCTTTTACAACAAGCCCGCAGAGTTCTGGGCTGCAAATCAATTTCCTGTTCAACTGTATGCAGTGGTACCGGTGAGAGTACAGACAAACTTGTGAGAGTACAACACAGTTCTGACAAGAGTACCGGTGTTGTAGGTCGGTTGTCGAAGATAAAACTCGTTGTCGTCGTCGTCGCGATACACTCGGTGCAGCTGAGATCCCTCCCTCACATCCCACACCACCAGGGACCCATCAGTCTGATCACACCACCAGGGACCCATTAGTGTAATCACACAACCAGGCACCCGTCAGTGTGATCACACAACCAGACACCCATCAGTCTGATCACACAACCAGGGACCCGTCACTCTGATCACACAACCAGGGACCCGTCAGTCCGATCACACAACCAGGGGCCCATCACTCTGATCACACAATCAGGGACTCATCACTCTGATCACACAACTTAGTGTGATCACACACAAGGGACTCAAACTAGGAATATATAACAGACCATACAATCTAGAACCACAGCATACCATGCCGGCAAAGACGAGTGTCGGTTTGGTCGGCGCAAAGCAGCCGCAGGTTGGCTGAGACTCACACACCAGCACCCTGTAGAACAGTGCACCAGTGGGAGAAGTCAAGACACACATGACGTTTGTTTGTTTTTGAATTTTAGGGACTGTGTGTAGCACAAAGACTATATACAGTCCGGTTCTGTGCAAGGGAGCCCACACAGAACCACTCCCCCTTCTTTAGTTGCCTCCTACGACTTGCCTGAGGAGGTCTGGGCTGCAAGCCAATTTTTTGTTCCCCGGTCTGCAGGGGGTCATACATGACGTCATGACACATCATGACTAAGCACACACCAACCTCTGTAGCACAGCGCACCAGTGGGAGCAGTCAATACACACGTGACGCTATCACACATTTTCATTATCAATCATACACCAGTACACCAGCCTCTGTAGCACAGCGCACCAGTGGGATGAGTCAATGACATCATCACACACATGACGTCATCACACATATGACGTCATCACACATATGACGTCATCACACATCATGACTAATCACACATCAGACATGCAACATCTCTCCATGATCAATTTTAAAAACTCCTCGCACCACAAACACATGCATGCGCGACGGCCTTTTTACGAAACAAATCAGTACTTTTACATCAGAAAAATTACAATTCAAGTATAATTACAAACTTGCAAGGAAACTAAAAGCGTTTCATGCCTAAAATTTTGTGAAAGTAAGGATTCGGTCAAGAATTGTGATGCTACAATTCAACTGTGTATTTCTGTATCTCCTTTAATTTAGTTAAACCCAGTCTTGCTAGCAAGACAGAATAACTACCGCAACGCAACAACTCCTACTTCTGCGGCGCGTGAGGTTCGTAGACGTTCCACACACAGACGATGCCCTTGTTGAGCAGCAGCGAGTCTGACCTCTGTACACACACACACAGCCTCACATGGTACACACTACGTCACACACAAACACGTGGTGGCGTGTGCCACATACCGTGGTGGCACTGCGCCACATAGCACACACAGTGTTACATTACACGCAACATACACTGCGATACACAGACTGCTCCCTGCCGTTCGGTAGTAACAAACAATATTAAATCAAAACTTACTTTAGCCACTAATCTGTCACATTCACATAATGTTTTACCTGCAAATCGTTAGACGGGGCGGGTATATAACATTAGCACAAAAAAGACGTCAGGGTGGATCAAGAGCGGACGTCGGATGATGCTGACGTGAGATCATGCAGAAGGCCTATTGGTGGGTCGGGCTTTGCAGCCTATGTTCTAAACGTTCCAGATCATTCTAGCGTGTCATTGCATGGCACGTATCCTTCTCGCCTGTGACAAGGTTCGTAAAAGTATATTTTGAATAGGTTTACATCATTAGCTTACAGATTACAGAACTTTTCTATCTATAGGCTGTAGCATCAACAATGGCAACAGCACAGTCAGCCAAACAATGAATAACTCTTCAATGATTCGATTTGCAAACATTGAACTTCACTCACTAACAAAGTTAGCACTTTGGTTAAATATTTGATTGAAAGCCTGACCTTGTTTTCTGCAGGTGTGGAGGGTGGGCTGTAGACAGACAGGAGCAATTGGTTGTGAGTGGATGAGAACTGACTGAAGGTGACGTGACGACCTGCGGCCAATCAAATTATTGCATACCAATCAATCACTGTCAATCTACAGACCTATATCGAATAAGAATCCAGAACACTTCAGAGCTGAAGGATGAGTGAAGGTTACATGTGACTGCATCCACTTCAACATTTGCAATGTCGTTGATAAACTATTCTACATGATCAGCGAAATTTAATGCAGCAAAAAAAATAAATAAGATGAAATTTAGAGACAAATCACAAGAAAACTCAGCTTATAATAGAGCTATATGATATATCAACAGTTTTCTTGTGGAAAAAACAGGACAAGAATAACAATAATAATATGAACTGTATGATATATCAACAGTTTTCTTGTGGAAAAAACAGGACAAGAATAACAATAATAATATGAACTGTACATAATATAATATGAACTATTTCGTTCAGTTTTCCGTTCCAAATCGCTTGTATTTGCAACAGCTACAAGTACATCTAGTCGCCCATGGCTAGGGAAGATGCTTAACGACATCTTTGAACATTGCAAATAACCATAAAGTATAAACCCATTGAAATTATCATAAAGATAGAGCCAAAGTGTCGATGAGACCTTGGAGGAGGGCGGGAGACCCAAACTCGACAAAGGCCTCGCTGACGACGATGTTCGACTGCTTCACGCCGCTCTTCTTATGCACAAACTCAGCAGAGTTCTCCTCCAACAGCGCCGCCATCACCTGCGCATCAGCATCACTCACTCACACCTAAATCTTCCTCAACTTGAGTCCTCATCAAATTGAGTCTTCCTCAAGCGGAATCTTCCTCAACTTGAGCCTTCCTCAAGTTGAGTCACCTCAAGTTGAATCCTCCTCAATGAAGTCTAATGTAACGCATGCCGTGACCCTTTCAGTTTTTTTACTTTTTGACCCATGCGTTTAACCAACTGTGCAACGTAAGTGACCATCTGCATTTTCACCAGAACGCTCAAATTTTCCTACTTTATTAAATGATATTCCTCCTTAATTGGACATATGCGTGATCAGAGCGAATGAAGATAATTTGCGCGTAAGGGAGCAAGAGGCCCGAAGCAAGCTGCATCAATGCGGCGCAAGCGGCTAATTCAAAGGAATATTACAGATTTCTAAGGAAACTACTTTGCGACGACCTTGTACGCGCCTCACTTCTACCCATATGAGCAATCTTAAACTTGACCAACCGGCACTAATCCCTATCCAACCTACAAGATTATCTCGCGCATATGCCAAGCACCTTGTCTGTGCAACAACGACACGTTGGCTATGGCACATACAGGTAAATAACATTCACTATCACCACTTGAACAACTACATGGACATGTACATGCAATTTTAAAATACTGGGTTTAAATTCCATTTCGGCAACTGCGGACGTCATCAGAGACAATAAATAACACTAACGCATTTATGACAGTATATTCTTATAGAGGGGGATTTGCAGCCTGAAGGACGGTTTGTAGTAACAAAGATTATTACAGTCCGGCTCCGTGTAAAACAGCCGACGCCGAACCGCTCCCCCTTCTTCAGTCGCCTTTTACTACTCGCCGGGTAGCTCTAGGCTGCAAGCCAATTCTTTGTTCCCCAACGTACAAGGGTGCCAAATTCAGTATATTCTTGTATCAGTAGTTACCACGCACCCTGCCGGTGCGCTCAAGGAAGCTGGCGAGAGCGATGGAGTCGAGCGGTCTGTTCTCATACTCAGCCTCGCTCGCCTTCGCATCGCCTAAAGCACGGCAACAACACATACATTGTAGTGTCGCTGATAGAGTATTCTACATCGGCTAAATTTCATGAAGGATAAAAAACAAATGGGATGAAATTTAAAGATAAACCATGTGAAAACTTCACTAACAAGAGAGCCATATCATATATAAATGGTTTTCTTCCAAACAAACGGAACAAGAAGAACAATTCCCTTCACTATCTCTTTCCTAATCGTTTGGACTTCCATCAGCAACTCTTCAACGATGGCACGGATGCTTCAATGCTCCACTGAATAATGCAGCTCGAGCTGCATTAGTTCCACGGAGAGCCTAAAAACCAACTCTTTATCAGATAACATTTGTAATTAAGTTGGCTGGATAGTACATTTTCATAGAAACTGCCATTCTATGCATGTAGCACGTTTATATGTTTACTTCATTCAAGTGTTTGAGTATTGGTGACTGCAATTGTTCTGACTGCCGTAATACTGGGTTGTGTGCAGTGCTCTTGTGATGACTTCGGTCAAGTTGCGGCGCTCTAAAAGTTATCAGAAAATTGTTATTGTTATTATTAGCGGCAGCCAATCAAAAAATTTGGCTCAACCGTGATCGTTTATTTTTTTTCTTAAATATTAATAATTTTTTGGATGCAAAATGGTCTGTGGTGAGATAACGAGGTTGCCTGAAATATAGCATTTATAACACTGCGCAGATTTCTTACAGTGCAATTCACTGCACTGTTAAGCGATGACTTAATTCAATGACCAATTATATTCATTTAACAAATTGATTCAACGGATTTTCTTTTAAAAATGTAAAAAAAATTTGACTTACAACTCTATTACCAAAGGCTGAATCAGCTAGGCTATTTTAACTTTAATTTTTCTTTGTCATATATTATACGGGATGCGCTGCCAACAAACCTTTCCAGTGCATAATGGCAAACCTTCCAACACTGCTCAACAGATTCTCAAATACGCCAGAGCAGTAACATAAAAAACATGTGTTACACATAACCGCTCACCGCCGCATGCTGGAATGCCGACTTGAGGCGGGTGTTGTGTCCACATCTCTCTCAGTTCTATGTCCTCAGTCTGCAGGTCTCTGTCCATCGTGTCGTCGTTTGTCTGCACGTACTCCTACACACACATATGCACCCGTCTCTCAGTTCATGTATGTCTTGTCTATAGAGCAACTACAAAGTAACAACCTTTCTTTGTCGTCTAATCTGCTAATGTCCATGTTTTCACACAGGTTTAGACGTTTTAGACGTTGTGCCTGATGAGGACTGTGGAGCTCGATTTTGACGTGGATGCCCTTCCTGGAGCAAGCAAACTAAATAATTATCTCACTCTGGATGTAAGCTAGTGACACTTGTGTGTCTAACAGCCTTGCTGATGGGCCTGTAACGCATAGTCTCAAAGTTGCCGGCGCGGGGAGGTTTGCTTAAGACAACAGATAGTTACAAACTTACAACAGCTTCTAGCATCAGCATAATTAAACAAACCTGCTTAGCGTTGGAGCTGCCAAAGTTGCGTATGAACAAGTCGTACTCGTTCTCCGGCCGATGCTCGAACATCTCGAAGCACATGACGTCGCGCTCGACAATCTTGAGCAGGTCTCGCGCGCGCCGAGCCATGCGCGACGACGCGCCCTGCGTCGCGGTCCGCTGCTTCGCAGACACAAAGTTGATGAAGCCCGTCGCAGACTGCGAAGAGGAGGAGGCGTCGTTCTTCTTCTTGTGCCAGGATCTTTGTTCTCTCGAGTCGTCGTCGTCATCGGCGAGTTTCTTTCTCCGAACGTCTGGCTCCGGCTGGAAATACATAATCTAAATAGCAATGATGACTGAGATTTTCGCGCTGAAAATGTATTGTAAAATGTAGGTCAGAGACCTATATTTATTATTTACATACCTACATGCAATACAATAGAAATGTTTTATCTACTTACGTCATGTCAACAGTTAATGATTGAATAAATTCACAGATTGACATAAACAGTAGTTGGATCATTTAAAATCTATCCAGCAGTGTCAGACAGACAAAAGCCATCAGACAAAAGTCTGCGATATATTCAAACAGTGTGTTTCGGCTACTTGAAAGCAAACACACTGCAAGTTTGTTACGTGAAAGGGTTCAAACTAATTCATACAATGGGAAATGAATACATGTAATTGATTCAATACAGACATGAGTGCATACATGTGTGACTGACTGCAAGTACTGCTCATCAGTCACAGTGTCACAAGGTATATAAGTTTTTTTGGGTTTTTGTTTGTTTTTTGACTGCAGCATGTAAGCTAAGTCTGTGTGCTCCGCCATCCATGCTCTGGCTTTACTCCAATCGGGGAGTTGCGACCTTTTCAGATTTGTAATCTCACTTGAATCCCAAACCTCAGCTGAGTTCAGGCCCTCCTAGAGCGCGCAGATTCTGCTAAATGTTAGGCTACCTTTGCAGGCAGCAGTCTGTCAGGCAGAGATATATCAGACGTCTTCATCATTGCATTGATCATTACTGCACTGACGTTAATGAGCCCCGATGATTGACAGACCGATGCGTCGCGGGGGGCGGAGCGTCGGTGTGCTTCCCTCTTGAGTCGCTCGTTCTCTTCGTTCATCGCCTGCATCATCGCCTCTGCCTCACTGTTCTGCGTTCTCTGCGCGCACAGCAAGAACTGACTGCCATAATTGGATGCGCTCCAATTCGTCAAAAACCGAATTGGCCCAACAAAATAAGGCCCAATTGCCAAAAAGTTGATATCTGATCTCAATCATAAACCTAGCCCTAAATCTAACCCTAACCCTAACGTAGTCTTAACCCTAATGGGGCCCTAACCCTAACTTGCTAAACCTAACGGGGCCCTAACCCTAATCTAATGGTTGCGTATCATGTACGGTACACGCGTTACATGTACATTTAGACAAAACGGTCTAATGTCTTTTACATTTCGACAAACTGATCGATTTTATTTTAGGCAAATCAGTTTTCGGCAAATGGAACTGCTTCCCTATTATTACACACCAGAGTCTTCACATGCACTAAAGTAGCTATATACACAAGTCGGTAATATGCGCATCAGATCAAAGATAAAATAAAATAATTCAATCAATATATCTTAGGTCTTAGGTCTGCAAGTACCGTGTGCACTGTATAGTAACAAGAACTATGAGTCTGGCCAGTGCCTAGTCAAGCACCAACACACACACTTGCGCTTTGCGTCACATTCCCCGCTCATGCAGGGGTAGGCCATTTGCAGCCATAGACACCTGCCCTCCACTTTATCCTATCCGTCGTATCCTCATGTCTTAATCAATCATCTATTTCATGCTTCCATCAATCCTCTCTATAAAGCTTTTCCACATCGTTGCCGGTGCAAGTTTCAAGCATCAACGCTTCTTTCTTTAGTCGCCTTTCACTATACGCTCCGGGAGCGCTGAGTTGCAAAACCAGCATTTATATCGATTTATTGGGAGCATAGCATACACTTAAACATAGCTTCAATCTAACAATTTAGTGATGATTCAGATCAAAGCAAAAAATGAACGATAGTTCCTGAACGTCGCTCACAACTAGTGCTCAATTTTTACTTAATTTTTACTAACAAATTGTCTCGGTTGCCAAAGATTTCAGAACAATATCTCATTTTTTAGTTAATTATAGAGAAACTCAATGGATATAAAGTGACCTTGACATTAAAACAACTAAATATTTCAACTTGAACCCTGTCGCCTTCTCCGGGACGATGGAAAGCGACCAGACGGCGCAACACTTGACCCCTGGCACCGAGGGAAGTACTTGGTCTGGGACTTCACCTGCCCCGACACTTTGGCTCCTTCGCATCTTAACCATTCCTCTACGGCGGTGGGGTCAGCAGCAGTCGGAGCAGAGGCAAAGAAACAGTCCAAGTACGCGGGGCTTACAAATTCTGGCGACTACACCTTCGCCCCATAGCAATCGAGGCCCTCGGTGCCTGGGGCCCATCCACCCTGAAACTGTGCGCTGAAATCGGAGGCCGAATCGCGGCAAATACCGGCGATCTGCGCTCGACCGCCTTCCTTCGACAAAGACTGGACATTGCCGTCCAGAAAGGCAATGCGGCCGCGGTGGTAGGGACGCTCGCCGACGGGCGATGGAGTGGGGAGAGGAAGGGGCAGATATAGGGACGTTTCTGGAGAGGGCCCAGACGGGCGACTATCCGACTTTAACTGCTCTTGAACTGTATTTTAATGTTTTTTACTGTATTGGATTGTATTTTAACGCATTTTAACGTATGGCAATGGACTCTAATGTATTTTAATGTATTTTATTGTATTTTAATGTATCTTAATGTATCTTAATGTATTTTAATGTATATATTTTTATGTATTAAATTTAATTATTAAACTAAAATATGAAAAGGATGCACCAGACTCAAATATTTTAATGCATCAGAAACCCCCTCCAAACATGCCAAAAAATTGGACAGAACTTTAAAAACGACGATTATTATTAGAATCACACTAATAACAACTTGTCAAAACAAAGCACTTCTGCAGTGTCCTACCGCCTTAGTCTGCTGCTGGGTCCTTTGAGGTGGAGGTGATGTAGACTGCTGTCTTGCCCGTGGAGAGGGGGGAGACTGGCTTCTTGCCTCACGTGGGGGTGACAGTCGCTTGGCTTCACGGAGGGGGGGTGGGGACTGTCGTCTGGGCGGGGACTGTCGTCTGGGCGGGGACTGGCGCATGGCCTTGGCCTTGGCTCCGTGGTCCGATTCATCACTCGCCGCGTCAAAGTCATCCTCATAGTTCTGCAGAAAGTATGGATTCAACTTCATGCTGGTCGAAACAAAATAACTAGGTATGGTAGTATAAAAGCATACCTTTTCTTGTGTCTCGCACGCTATTTGTATTTTCTAGCACCCATTTTTTGTGACAGAAACTGTTCCTGTAGAAACAGTAAAGGGTAAACTACCTTTTCTGTTCTTTAAAATATCACACTTCAACTTAAGATCAAATTTAGGAGAAATATTAGCGCTTAGAAGTGCTCTAGAGTCCAGAAGCACCAATGAAGAGCCGGCACAGAACTGCTTCCCCTTCTTCAGTCACCTTCTATAATTCACCCGGGGAGCTCTGGGCTGCAAGCCAATTCTCGGTTCTCCAGGTTGCGTTGTGTTGAATTGTTAGTCAGTCAATTGTGTTGAAGAAAATCGAGTGAAAAACACACCACAAATAATTCAGTCTATTGTTCCTAAGAGATTTTGATACTCAGCAGCCAAAGGAGATTTATATCCAGATCAATCAATTGATAATCAACACAAGATTCTATACAATAGATATGTAAAATCATCATCAGCATCGTTCTCGTTTATTTCGTCCATTTTCTGTGCTAGCACAGGTTGGACGTTTGCAGCCGCAGACATACATCTTCAAGTGCCCTGTCCCAGGTGCTCTGTCCCAGGTGCCCTGTTGGGTACCTAGGGAGCTGATGGGCTTCCAGGGAGAGGAAGTGATTAAGCCGATACACTTTATCAATTAAGGGGGTAATGATATCGATCAAGAGCTTGCGGGATTTGTAGGAGAGCAAACTAGGGCCCAACAAACTCTGGCCTCATCTCCCCAGCAGGTTACGCAGCCCTCCTCCTTCCACCGCCCGCCCGTCTTAGCACCCCCGACCCAGCATCGTCTCGAAGACACTTGAGTGTCTTTGAGACAAAAGCACAAAGTCACGTTTTGCTTTGTGGCTTGTTGGAAGAATATTCTTTGCACACCAGATGCCCTTCCTACAGTCCAACCCGCCCAATGGTGGCAGCAGAGGCAGAGCTGTCGGGCATAGTTTAACGTCCTGTCCGGGATATCTACGTGATAAATAGCAAATAAATGCTAACAAACCTCAAAGTCATCTTCATATTCATCCTCCTTGGCCACCGGCTTCTTGCTCTTGCTCGACGATGAAGTCTTGGACAAACAAAGAACATGGCTAAGGAAACGAGTTCAAATCACAACGAACTTTAAAAAATAATTTGCATAAGTATCAACGTTAAAATGTACATAGATAAAGAAATTCACACTGCGTTCACTGCAGCCAAAAGTGAGATAAGAAGCAAACGATTTATACCAAAATGCTTCTTTGTGTTTTCTGAGCCATAGCATCTTCACGAAACACAATGACGTACTATGCTTCTGACAATTTTAAACATGTAGCTGCCAAACTTCTGGCATACTACACCCAATTCGAGTAAAATAAAAATAAATGCTTTCTTGCCAAAATTAAATCAGATCAGACCATCATCAAATAAAATATAATAAGTGCAGCAGCAAAACGGATTCAATAGCGAATGATGCTCCAATAGTTATACTGAGAGAAACAGAACACATCTTTGTTTGACAGTTAAGAACACAACAAATGAATTGTCTGACATGTTCTGCAGAGACTAAGAGTGGATTCTATAGTCGTTCCTTTGTTCCCACCTTTACCTTTGGCTTAGCTTGAGAGACAATTTAACAGCAGCCCATGACTGCCATTCATAATAACTCTTTGCTTAGTCCATTTGAATTGATATACGATGTCATTAAATTAAGAAGACGTCATAGATTTGGAGCAGAATAACTTTCTGTTTCAACTGAATTCAAATGAACCTCATTTCTTGTGGACATTTTAATTTGATTTCTCTACTGATAAATATTATAGCGAGTTTTTTCAAATGGCAGTGAAGGGCTGCCATTAAATTCCGTTCTTTAGTAATTTAACGCTGCTTAGCTGAGCGTAAAGGTACGTCCATAGATTGCACCCTACGAGTTACTCTCTTATGACAAGACTTCAACCAACCGTGTCCTTGTGGGACTTGTGGTCGCTCCTGCTGCTCGACTCTTTCTTGCTCCCTCCCTCCCTCTCTCTCTCTGCCCTCTCCTTTGCCTTCCTACGAGCCCGCGCCTCCTCGTCCTACCACCACACAGCACTGGATCAGTAGGATCTCTCTCACCTATACAATACATCTATAATAAATTTGCAAAAAGCTTGACAGAAATTAGTGAAACTAGCTGCGTAGTGCTTAAAGCAAACATTACATTTCAAAATTATATGACACTATATCGAGAATGCTATTGAGATTGCGTAAATCATTAACAAAATTCACATTATATTTTTTAAACGATATATCATACTTCCACCCTTTACCTTACTAATAAGGTACAGTACTTAAATGTCATTAAATAAAAAAAAATGATTTAGTTCACACGACGTTACAATTACTTGGCAGTATACCAGGCAAATTAATGCCTGCTGTACATGTTCACACTGCCCTATTTACACATCCAGACCTGCCCCACGATGCAGAAGTTAAAATGTGTGATACGTGTGATGTAACGCTTCTTGAATTTACATAAACATTTATGCTATACCGTGGGCCAAAGCGTTATTGGCTAAGCTGACCAGAAGACTCCCACACAACAAGACCAGAATAAAGTAGAAGATTTAAAAACTGAATATGTATCACTTAGAGTGAATTTAGAGACACGAGTTTACAATAAAAACAAATTTTACCTCATCTTTAGATCTATGCTTGTCCTTCTGGTCTCTGTCTCTGTCTGTTCCCTGTCTGTGTCTGTCCTTGTCATCACCTCGCTCCCTCTCCCGACCTTTCTCGCTGTCCCTGGGCCTCTCCTTGTCCCTGCTCTTCTCTCTGTCTCTATCTCTTTCCTTGTCTCTGCTCTTATCCTTCTCTCTATCTTTGTCTCTCTCCCTGTCCCGGTGCTTGACTTCTTCTGTAGTGCTCTTGTGTCTCCGCTCGCCCCCCTCCTTGTCCCCTGCGCCCTGTCCGTTGTCACGATGGTGTCGCCTTGTTTTCTCTTCTCTCGCTGCCTCCTCGGCCTGCAAACAGCCAACCTACAAGTAAACTACTGAACAACCAAAAATGAGTTAATTATACAACGAGTAAAGAAACAAGTAAACCCGTGAGAAAATAAAACCCCAAAATAAGTTTAACTCACATATTTTATAAGATATATCAAATGGCATTACCAGATAAGATGAAATCAATCAGACATGTCATAAATACTAAAATGCTCACCAAGCATTTATTTCTTGAATAAAATATATTTAAAACAAATGCACATACAAATCAAAAACTACACTACATGTATCTATCAAATTCACCAATGCTCAAGATTCTCATTATGACCATTTATGATTCATAATTCTTCTTATATGATTCAGACAGCATTTTCTCATCACAATAAATTTATGCAGGGAATAAAGTCAATAAACACCAGCATTAGCAGTGGCTCTACAGTCTATAAGGGAATTAAACAGCTGCAATTCCACACTGCATTTCATGAATTAAAAATATTGCAAAGAAATACATAAATATCATATACATATAAATTAATATAATGCATATAATATTATAATAAGTTTGAAAGTACAGTGGTAGAAAATGTTCTATAAAACTAAAGCCATTAATTAATTAATCTATTTTTTAGTTTTCTTTTCAAGTACGGCACGCGCAGAGAACGTACAATGGGAACCCTGGGCACTGGTACAATCAGCAGGTAATACAAGATAATTCGAGCTTAATTATTGAAATAGAGTGCTTACTTCACGCTTCTTTCGTTCTTCACGACGCCTTCGCCTCTCTTCCTCATCATCCTGAACCTGACAACACCACAGATTTTTATCACCCTAAACCTAACATCACCGAACATCCTTATATTAAACCCAGCATCACCATAGTTCCTTGAGTGCCCTTAAGGTAAAGTTAGATTGGATCATCAGAGGTGGGATCAGGCTGTCGACCGGTAGACTTCTTCAGCGAATCCACCCTGACGACCCAATGTTTACTTTTGCGTCGTCAGCGATGACCAGTCGTCGCTAAAGACGTGTCTTCACGCGATGGTTATATAATGCGTATAAATGGTGGTTACTGGTAATGCATTAGGCATCTATGTTCACTGACTGGGTAGACGTCCTGATCACTGCCTGATAACCCAATATAACTCGCGCGCGTCGTCAGCAATCCCAGACGTCGCTGACGACGCGTTATCAAGCGTTCTACCAATAAACGCCCTCATCCCACGTCTGATGCCCCAATCTAACTCGAGCATTACAGAATCACTTGAAACAACACCACACACCACTCGGTCCACTACTGAAGTTGATCAATCATAGAACAAATGACAAATCACTCAGAACACCATTTACCAGTCCAATGAAGCATCTCTTGTGTTGATTACCTGCCGACTCACGATATTGAGAGTATTCCCTCCAATTCATAAATGCACTAAACTTGTGTCCAAGCGTATACATTTGACACATTTACTAATAACCGTGAAAAAGACATGCAATAGCGCTCCGTAATGATGGCTGTCTTTTAAAAAGAATCTAATTGTTGCTTTCTAAAAGCTCTTGAGCGCTTACTAAGACATCGATATACAATATATTTTTTCTAAGCTTGGCATCATCAGACTTATCTTTTACTTACATAGTCCTTGAGCTTCAAGACATGCTTGTCTCCCTCGTCTCTGTGTTTTGCTCTGGCTTTGTCTCTGTCCTTGTCGCCTGGATCGTCTCTGTGTTTGGATCGTACCTTGTCCTGTGTGTCCTTGTCATCTCTATGCTTGCTGGCGCCACGTGCCTGGTCTGCAGCACACAAACACACAAACACATAGCACACGAGTCGGGTTTTTGGTCGGCGACAGAACGCCGATCCAGGCTAGAAACCCATTCTGCAAAACCGCTTTCTTTATGTAGCCTGCTGCACATCTCCAGCGCCTACGATTCAAGCAAATGATGCTTTTTTGTAATCTAAGACTTAATTTACTTTTCTTATAATTAATACCCGATCTAACAACAATTATCAATCAACTAACTATTGTAAATCTAGTAATCTACAATCTTTAGACTAATACGGCAGCACAAAATAATCAAAGCAAACTTAGGCCAACTGACTCAGAAACGGTCGCACACAATGCAAAACTCAATCATAAAGCAATCTGCATTGTACTAACCAGACTTTTTGGTGCTTGGACCTCGACTAGCATCACGCGAGCCCTAACAAGAGCACAAAAAAGATACTGCAACATATGTCACAATAATAATCATAATTTTTTTATACCGTATGCGTACATTGTACACAAACGTCCATTAAAAACAATCTTAAACAATAGCATTCTATTTAAAGCAAGGAATTTCAAACAAAATACTACTTATGATTCGATTTGCATTAAAATTTTCTAGTTATAAAACTTCACCCTCATATGCTTTTCCAGTTCACTTGCTTTCCATGTGTCTTCTTTAGTCTAAACAGAATCATGTTAAAATCATTTGAAGATTCAAACAATATCAAGTGAAAAATATAATAGCAAACCACTAAAATGTATAGAAGATAATTGGAATCCGTGCACCTAAACGCAATTTAGTTACTGAAAATGTGTTACCCAGGAATTCATTGCGATAATCATAGGCCTTTAAGCATTTGTCAATTGATAATTTACATAGACCTCAATTAACAGTAAGACGGTACATAAATGACGCACTTAGATGTGCACTTTTATAGGCGATTAGCCTTCTCGTGAGCGCCTGTGCCAGCAGATGCACTTCATAAGGATCGGGAATCTGGATGACTGGACTGATGCTGTGGCAGCACTTGCTCACTCCTTTCAGAAACTTTACTGACACAGCATGACTTGGAAGGCGGAGCACTTGCTGGACGTTTTCTTTCGATCGCTATATTCATGTACCTTGAACCTTTTCTTTCTCAGCATAAGTCGGCTCACCTATATAAAACTCACTGAGAGACGAGCAAAATCTTAAATTAAACACCTCAAAATGCGCAGCTACACGCAAATACACAGCTACCCGCGGTCGAAGGTTGGAAAAAACTCATAATTACTGAGTATCGTATAGGCAGTCCAGTTGTCAAGACTTTTTTTTCAAGACCAAGACCAAGACCTTAGCTACCAAGACCAAGACCTTAGCTACCAAATCAAGACCTTAGCTACCAAGACCAAGACTTTTGCTTTCAAGAACATGACTAAGATACCTTGGTAGCCAAGACCAAGACCAAGACTCTTACCGGAGCAAAATACGAAGCTCCAAGTACTCACTCATTGCGCTGTTGCAAATCTTGCAAGGAAGAAAATTTGCACATAGAAAAAGAAAGCATTTGCAATGATGCAATCGACGAACATTTGGAAAAAGGATAGTATACCGTTCATTCGAAAAAAAGAGTCAAACTCAAAGCTGCAACTTTTTTGCAATTCTTTCATCAACATAAAGTAAAATAAAATTTCTAAAATTACAATGCAGGGTGAGCCAAAAAATCACACCCCTGGGATTTTCACATAAACTAATATGATTTACATCATGTACGATCTAGCAACATTTTGCATATAAGCCTACAAAACACCGACATTTCTGTCAAGTTTCGAAAAATTTCGTTGCATATTTCCAAAAATTCCAGCTTTAGAAATTGACTGTTCTGATATTTTTGTAATGCAACGATTTTATATTTTAATTGATTCTTATGCACATTCTTATGCATTCTTAATGCACACTTTTTTTCTGTGATGACATTTTCTGTGATAACATTTTGCAAAAGATATAATTTTTAAGGTTTTTACTAATTAGCCTTGTGTTATTTTGTCTAAGAGTTTAAAAGTTATGAGCAATTGATATGGACTTGTCATTGTCCTCGTATTGAATTGACGACTGCTTTATTGGCATATTTTTTGTCCTTTGTATAGTAAAAAGAATGCTTTTCAATTTATGAAATGTTTCAGAAGTCAGAAGTAGCGCAACTCAGCAATTGTATTCATCCTCACAGCTGAAATCAGAATTGTAACCTAGCCAAAATCATTGCATGACAGGCACCAGTGATTAGCAGTCTGTCGCATATAGTAACGCTATAATTCTTGCACACAGGCGGCGGAGTAAGCTTATTTATTTTCAAAAGCCCATAACTATGAAACTATGCTTTAGTTCAATACTGTTTAAGTTATTCCACAAAAAAATCTAGGTCATGGTCTTGATCTGACAAGACCTTGGTGGCCAAGACCAAGACCAAGACCTTTGCTGACAAGACCAAGACCTTTCCAAAACGAACTCGAGCGCACTCGAGACCAAGACCTTGGTCTTGAGGACAACAAGACTGCGTATAGGTTGACCACATTACTCCCGGCATTAGCCTCGCTGAGCAGAGATTTCTATGACTATTAGGCCTAGCTCATTGATGCCTATGATATTAGGCCTAGCCCATTGATGCCTATGATATTAGGCCTAGCCTATTGATGCCTATGACTATTAGGCCTAGCCCATTGATGCCTATGACTATTAAGCCTAGCCCATTGCTGCCTATGACTATTAGGCCTAGCCCATTGATGCCTATGACTATTAGGCCTAGCCCATTGATGCCTATGACTATTAAGCCTAGCCCATTGCTGCCTATGACTATTAGGCCTAGCCCATTGATGCCTATGACTATTAAGCCTAGCCCATTGATGCCCATTACTATTAGGCCTAGCCCATTGATGCCTATGACTATTAGGCCTAGCCCATGATGCCTATGACTATTAGGCCTAGTCCATTGATGCCCATGACTATTAGCCTAGTGACGTTCAACTGCAGTAATTGGCACTTCAGTCATTCACATGAGATTAATTCTACAAAGAGCTCAATGGTATTGGATGGAGAAAGGGCTAGCATACAATTCAAAACTAGTCCATCCATGGTATCCAATACCATTCAGACAGTGAAAACTGCTACAACGATAAACATCGTGTACCCCTCAACGAACTTAATAACAGCTAGGCCCAGTTGCCCAATCGAGTTATTTGGTTTTAAATAATCATAGAACAAAAATGACGTCACGATCCAATCGGATCTCGCAAATTAGATCCAGGATTGTTTGAATAACGCGCAGATATTGGGAAGTTATTCAAACAATCCTAGATTGATCAACTATGGTTCAAAGAACTCTCTATTGAACAACTAGGCTCTAAACACTGCTAATGTAAACATTGTTTTCATTAGCAACGAGCGGAATATAAATATTGTTCTTCTGCTTACCTTAACCGCAGGCATTTTAAGATGACCGGATGAAAGGGACGCTTTATACTCGAACACTCTGTACTACATACACGGGGTTGTCCGTATTTGAGCTCAAAATTGAATAAAATTGACAAATTTGATTTTTAAAATTGCGTTTACATCGCAGGCATTTAAAGGAATTCGCGGCGGAAGTAAAAAGCAAAAGCAAATTTTAGTAAAAACATTTTGGGCCTATTCTTCTGTTTTTTCTCACTCGTCATAGATGAGTAGAAATTAATTAAGGGCTGTGCTGTGTGCAACAGGGCATGCAAATGCGAGTTTTGAAGCCAACGGTAACCTCAGCACCCACCAAACAGTTTGATCGTATGTTGCTGTTGTGAGGCTTAGCTGCTTTGCTGTGTTTGATTATACCATGGCTTTGATGAGTGTTAATAACAATAATAATAATGGGCTTACGGCTAGTTGCTCGACCTCAATTTGAAACTGTGATAATTTGCACATTGCTCAAACTGAGATTTGAGCAAAAACTGCAGTTCGAAATTTTTGGGTTACTCGACAATTTTTTTCGGTTTAAGTGCGAGGTAGCAAATGTGCACAAACATTACTCAACTCTGGTTTTTATTAGTGTTCCGGAAAGCCCTAATCGTGTTAATACGTATCATCAGTTAATCTTATAAATAAAGTAGTAAGCCTTAATCTGTCTGTGTATCTGTCTGTCTGTCTGTCTGTCTGTCTGTTCACGATGCACGGCCACAGTTTTTAAGCTATCGACCTGAAACCTTCGCAGGAGG